>CABFWO010001697.1:0-19604 GCA_902155825.1 Timema genevievae
GAACCTGTTTCTTTGTAACTTTAATGTAACGAGCTAACTGCTCATTTTAAAGACAAATAAAACAAACAAACAAACAAACAAACAAATATAAAACAACTAATGTGTGTAGAAATGTATAAGCAGACCAGGATTTACCAGATGATAGTATATTTTATTATAGTAGTATTTTTTTTCTTATTTTTTAATTAGCAAAAAGAAATCATGGCAAGGCATAAATATAATTGTTTACTTAGCACACATTTGCACTAAAGGTCTAGTTCGGCAGGCAGCCACTCGAGCTCTGCAAATCGTGTTCTAGCTGCTTTACAGAAAGTGTCCGTCCATTCTATCCCTTATCTATGACGTTACTACTCTCTGGTATACATTAAAAAGTATAAACATAATTTTTTACATGTTTTGTACTTTAATTTTTGTCTTTATATGAAAGGATAGTATTCTTCACGTCAAAGATAAATACATTTATCTGTTTCTCTACAGAACATCTGTGTTTTTAAACAACTATAAAAATTTTACTTTAAATATATACAATTTTGTGTGATTAAAGATCATGCCCAAGCGAGGTAAAAACTCAAAATGGGCACCAGAGAGTACATCTGGACGTGATGCAGGCAATTATTACTATGGTGAGAGTACAGCTTGAAGCTCTTTTGTTATTAACTACCTTGGTAATAAGGCTATGGTGAATTATTGTCATCAACATCAAACTTGTGCATTAAGCCTATTAAAATGTTAACATAGGCCAATATTGTTTTGAATTAAGATATTTTGTTAATCACATGAACTGCAACAAGCTAACATACCGTACCTATTGTAATAATAACACGGGATTTATATATTACTTGCTTTATGCTAAAAAGTCATGATAATCGCTATAGTGAAAATGGTAGGAAGGCTTACACTCTTAGGCTAACTATTGACTAAACAAAGCCCAAGTACTACTGCAGTTTGACAATTTAGCAACCACTAAATTTCTAACTGCTAAGACCCTAGGAGCTGATAATTCACCATTCATATCTGTCTCATTTACTCACTTTATTAGGTCTACACACAAGAATACCAAGAATTGAATGACAAGATTTTATTATTATTATTATTATTAGCACCGCGTCTTACTACCCGTTCGGGTTATACGCACTTACGCTAATGTGCAATGGTAGGGTGATTGTGAGATGAAATGGAGGACCTACAGTTTAACGTGGAATCCGAATCACGGTGGAGGCCTGGCATTCCTCACATTCACAAGTTGTGATTAATACACATCTTGTCAAAGATTTTATTATTTTTGAAACTCAATAAACATAAGATTCAAACTACTACTGTAGCCCAAATCACTTTCGGAATGTAATTATTAAGAATCATGTGTTACTTCCTGTGATCCTGTGCGATATAATGGCTTGTCATTCATTCCTTCTGATTAGCCTGGTTGTTAAAAACAGTTTTAATAGTTTATTTTATCCATGGTAAATAAAGTTTTAATTTACTAACTCATGAAAGGCTAGGTTAAGCTATGTTGGAAAAACATCATAATTATTATGAAGTATATAAAACTACATGTTGTTATACAATTCTTATATTTGTTTTGGTAAGAGTTTTTTGTTTGTAAGAGTTTTTTTGTTTGAGTATTAATGTTTGGATTTTATTTTTATTGTTTTTAAGAGGCAGCACTGTTGTGTGAGTCATGTGTCTTTCATAAATGCTTTTTGCTACGCAGTTGTGCTGTTTCTTTTGGCAGTTTTGGACCACTGCGTTCTTGATTAGGTTATGGGCCCAGAAATTGTGGATTGTGAGTAAAAACTGTTAGGATAGTCGATACAAAGTTAATATTATTTGACGTCGAAACGGATTGGGTGAGACACCATCATGGCGGCGTCTGATTGTTCGCATTCCTGCATTAAATCTTTTGATGGAACTGGTTTCACAAACTGGGAGTTCAGAATGAGATTACTTTTAGAAAAGAGCTGTGTATTATATGTTTTTGTTGACGAACCACCTGAAGAAAAGGATGCATTGCAAAAATTTAAGGATGACGATGTTAAAGCACATAACATCATGGTGAATCGAGGCATTGCAGACAATCTCCTGACAATGTTTATGGTGAAAAATACAGTAAAGGACATCATGGAAGATCTGCGATCTACTTATGAAAAGAAAGACATGAAATCCCTTGTGAATGCATAAAAGAATTGGAGAAAAATGGAATATCGACACGACAAACCATTGGAAGAACTTTTCCAGGAATTTGAAGCGGCTCGTGCTGACGTCACAACTGCTGAAGGCAAGATGGATGGAGGTGAAATTGTTAACCAATTACTTGTTGCTATGCCTCAAGAGTTTGACAGTGTGGTTTCAGCCATGGACATTATGTTTAGTAAGGACAAATCGGCAATGACATTTGAATATGTTAAAACACCCTATTATATGAAGATGAGAAACATAAGAAGACTGTTTATTCTTCAGAAGATCCCCATAGTGTTTTTTTTTATCTTTTAGAGGAAGAAAAAACTGAAAACGGTATACAGGTGAATTTTATGGATGAAGTCAGATATTCAGTGGTGTTTTCATTGCAAGCTAAGAGAACATGTAATGAAAAATTGCCCTAAACTTAGAAACAGTGTAAATATGGTGAATGAAAATGAGTTTTCATTTGTGACCTCCATGGAATCAGTTGAGGTAAGTGACCTGTCTGTTGCTAAACCTCTAGAGGGGATATCATTTATTTTGGACAGTGGAGCTAAATGTGAATTATTAAAGAGCAACTATGCAAATTATTTAAATTAATCCTAAGGATGTTAATGTTAACATTAATGTGGCTAAATTGGGTGTAACTGTCAAAGGAACACTGTACGTTAGATTACCTGTTGTTACAGAAGATGGTGTAAGAATCGGCATTCAAGACATTGTAGTTTGTGAGAACTTGGCTTTTAATTTATTGTCAGTCCGGAAGCTAGAGGAAAAAGGTTATTGTATCAGTTTTGAAAATGGTGGTGTGAATGTCGTGTTGAACGGTAAAACACTGCTTTCAGGACAATTATGTGGCAGATTATATATTGCTAGAGTGTTTATTTTTAAAGAGTGTGTGAACATAACCGAGATTAAGAAGAACTTTGAGTGTGATTTGTGGCATCGGCGTATGGGACACACTTCAAAATATTCCTCTTCTAAACTATGTGACATTTGTACTAAAGGTAAAAAAACTAAGTTGCCGTATATGAGGTCCATCCCAGAGGATCAGAAGGCAAGACGTATTTTAGAGACCGTGTCATCAGATGTCTGTGGAAAAATTACGCCTTAAAACATATGATGGTAAAAATTATTTTGTGAGTTTCATAGGTCATTATAGTCATTTTGCCATGCTATATTTGATCGAACATAAATTTGAAGTTATTGATAAATTTAGACTATTCATATCAATGGTTGAAGCAAAATTTAACAATAAGATTGAGAATTTTCGGTGTGATCAAGGTGGGGAGTACTCGTCTAATGATTTTAAAAGTTTGTGTGCAGAAAAGGGCATTACTTTACAGTACTCAATGACTAGGAATCCTCCCCAGAATTGACTAGCCGAACTATTTAACAGAACAATTTTGGAAAAAGCCAGATGTCTACTATTTGAGTCTGAAATGGCCAAAGAAATGTGGGAGGAAGCAGTAATGTTGGCGGTGTATTTATATAATAGGACTGAAACTTTAACACTTCCAAAAGGTGTAATACCTTCAGAAGTGTGGTATTATTATAAACCAAATTTATATAAGATAAAAGTTTTTGGCTGTCCTTTTTACAGCCTCACTCATAAAGAGAATAGGAAAGGTAAATTAGACTCAAGTTTCAAAAAACTAATAATGGTAGGTTATTCTAACAATGGTTACAGGCTGTGGGATCCTGAAGAACGGGAGGTTGTTTTGTCCAGAAATGTTTTGACGAACACCGGAAGAATCAAAATTCTCACATACCTGCTCCATTACCAAATTAGACAAAACCCAGTGTTATACATGATACTGAAGAAGAAGAAGGAGAGAACACACAAAAAACTAGTCCTCCACCTGGTAATAACGAAGAGCCATCACCATCAAGCATAACAGAAGTTCGTCAAAGTTCACGAGCGAGGCAGCTTCCAAAATACTTGGAAGATTTTGATGTTGATGTCATGTTAGCCCTGTCGGCTGGCACAACTGATGTTATTGAGAGCTATGAAGAGGCTATAAAAGATGAAAGGTTGGCGATTCACAATAAAAGAACTATCCTCGCTGGAAACCAATGGTACATTTAAATTAGTTGATCCCCCTCTGAACACAAAAGTGATTGATTCGCGCGGGGTTTTCACTTAGAAGATGGTGAATGGGGTTGTTCACAAAAAGGCCCGGTTTGTGGCTCGAGGATACCAGCAGCCTTCACTGGATGATGAAGAGATCTTCGCTCCTGTTGCTCGGATGGCGACGCTGAGGGTCTTGTTGTCAATTGCAGTCGAGAGGAACCTACACCTGCAGCAACTTAACTTGATGTCAAATTTGCGTTCTTGAAGAGCCCTCTTGAAGTGCCAGTGTTTATGAAGCCACCGGAAGGATTACAATGCAATGAAGTGAAAGTGTGTGAATTAAAAAAGGCCTTTTATGGGTTAAGGCAAAGTCCCAAGTGCTGGAATAATTATATTAATTTAGAATTAATCAAAGAAAATTTTAACAGATCTAAGGTAGATCCTTTCTTATATTACAATGGGTCAACATACATTCTAATTTGGGTTGATGATTTATTTTTTGTGTCGAGTTCTAAAGTTGATTTAGAAATTATTAAATCACATTTGATGTCAAAGATGGGAATGAGAGATTTCAGTTCTGACACAAACTTTGAGTTTTTAGGTTTGGATATTATTAAGTGTGACAAAAGTAATATTGTGGTTAGTCAACAAATTTTGATTCAAAATATATTAAGAAAATTTAATATGATTAACTGTAGACCAAGTAAACTACCTTTGGAACCTAAATTAAATTTGATAAAAGATGAACAAAATGTTGAGGTTAAGTTTCCTTACAAGGAACTTATATAGGGAGTCTCATGTATTTGATGTTGGGATCAAGATCTGATTTATGTTTTTCAGTATCATACTTTACATTTATCCAGGGAGAAAGAATCTACACGTTTTACCCTCTTTCATATTCCATAAATAAATTGTAGGGAAAATATTAATATGTCATTAACATCTATTTAGGTCTATTTTTGTAGTGTTTTCATTCATGAAGCTAGAGATTTTGTTGAGAAAAAAATCTCAGGAAAGGTAAAAGTGTGTTTGCTTGAACTCAAACCATCATCTGTGTATATCACACTTGAGGGGGCTTATTTGGAATAACCTGTTGAAACTTTAATTGTAGAGCATGATGATCGTGCACCACCACCAACAAGGCGAGTGTCATTCAAGCCGAGTGGTAACCGTGTTGTTAAACAGAGCCGTCGTGACTGGGAGCTTGCCATCCGTTCCCGGCTGGAAGATGGTGATATTGACATGAATGGAGCAGGATTCAGCGGGAAGTCTACAGGGAGATAGTGAGTAGAACTAGGACTCCTGCTTATATTGTGGTTTCTCATTCAGAATTCTATTGAAATATGGTTATTTTTTCTTTACAAAAAGTAGTCATGGGCTACTAGTAGCTGTGAGTAGCACATTCAACCTCTTTACTTTCTCTTAATCTCAAGTATTCTAATTTCACTCTACTCAGAATGACAGTTTCAATATTTTAAACACATTTCACCCACATAACCTTGTTACTTTTTAAAATTTTATATAAGCTGCTACCATTTCCTCTTCTTAATTTTGTCACAACTAACTCTCATAATGGGCCACAGCACCACAAATGAAATACCCTTCTTTGGATAGTGATACTCAGAATGTTTAAACCTGAGGAGAATAGGTATAAGAAATTTCCAAGTTTCAAAAAATTGATAATTCGTTACTAACTTGAGAAAATGGAAACAATCACTTAATACTGTTATTAGGTAAAGTGTTAAGAATGTATATTATAATTACATATTAAATGTCATTGTAACAATAATAATCCAGTGTCTTTATTATTATTGATGAATTTAAGGTTCAGCAGTTTGTTTTACAATAATTGACCAACATACTTAAAAATAAATTAAGTACACATTAATTCATCAATGTTTTAGTACCTATACATTTAGACTACTTAAAAAAAAAGTTACTTAATATACTTTTTTGTTACCGTTACTTAAAAATAGTTACTTTATATTTGTATTTTCCTCAAAAATAGTTACAGTACTTTATATTGTTTGTCACTTAACAACAGTTACTTAATATTTGTCTATTCTTTTAAAATAGTTAATTTATATTTGTCTGTTCCTTAAAAATAGCTACTTTATAATAATTTGTCTGTTCCTAAAAAAGTTAGTACTTTATATTTGTTTGTTCACTCACTCATTCTATTAAATTATTTAATTGATATAATATAATTGTTACCAGCAAGTAGCTATATTGAAACTACATCAAATTTGATATTAGAGTCAAGTTAAGAACTTTATCAAAAATTTACCAAAATTTTTGAGAATAACTTGGTATTTCACTGCTCCTGCAAATATTAACTTTTAAAATGCTAAAACTCGATAAAACTACTGTAATTGTTAAGCCTACATCCATTGATTTACATCAGGTCAAATTATTGCCTACCTATGTCTACATCAAGTAGTCAATGGAACTGTATATTTGGATGATTGAACCATAAACAGAATATTCATTGAGCGCTCTATAAAATCTTTGAAAATGTTGCTGGATGAAAATTTCATTAGTGGCTGTGTTACCATTCCAGTAACCCATATATTTCAAGAGGGTCAAAGTCCCATCAACAAAGAGGAGGTAGGGGACGAAATTCCCCTCTACCGAACATGCGCAGGACATTGCAAACTGGACCAAACAACTGGTTTAGAGTCATTGTGAGTACCTAACTGTTTTAAATCTTATGTTCTAGGTTATCATTTAGTTTTAATTGATACGCATTATGTAGGCTTAGTATTATTTAGCAGGTATACACCTAAAGAGTATTTTTAGTTAGGCTTAGTAAGGAACACTTTTAATTTATACCCCTCGGTTATTGAAAACTCAAGGTAGCAAAAATAATTTTATTTGAAGCTTTGAAAATATTATATTTTAGACCATTGTGTTTTCTATTTGCTGCTTGTTTTAGTTTACCTTCTAGAGAAAAACCATTCTACATACTATTAATTTGTAGTACATTAAGAAATTTTGGGAAGAATTATGCTATCAAAATCACAGAGAATTAGTTATTGGTTTTATCCTGGTTATCAGGGCCCAGACCTGACCTAAAAAGGATCAAATAATGACTAAAATTACCAAAAAATTTCAAAATATGACTTAAAATTTACAGAAAAATACCTAAAAATAGCAATAAAAACGACTAAGTCAAACACGCATTTCGCAAACGGAAACGGTACTACACAATTGCACAAACTTTCTAATATTGTGTATCATAGCTTTGAAGAAAATATTCAAAAATAGGTTTTTAGTCATCTTTCCTTAAATAAGCTTTAGGCCAACTCATAAAACAATATTCGCGTTAATCCCTCTAATCATTCTTTATATATAAATTATAAACAAAATTTTTCAAATATATTTATCAAAAGTCAAATTTTCAAAAAAATATTATTTGTTAACTACCCTAAAATTATTTATTTGTAAAAATTAAAACATATTCTTATATAGCATGAAAAAATATTCACAGATCCCCATTTGAATTCAATATTCAAGGTTAATTTACAAAACATTCAAATTTTCTTTAATTTGTTGTTAGTAAACTACTCTTAAATTAATTAACTTTAGATAAATAAGATACATCAATATTGATTTGTAAAACAGTCTCCTCATACCAATTTAGAACCAAATTGCTAAAGCTATTTTTTGAAATAGTCAAATCAAAAAAAACGGTCATTAGTAAATTACCCATAGCAAAATTTTACCCCCAAAACAAGTACACAACTTTAGTTGTCATGTTCATGTCAAACACTCCCCAGATATATTTTCAAGCAAAATCGTTTTGACATTTTTTAAATAATTTGAATTTTCAAAAATCATTCCTCTGTAAAAGACCCTTTATAGAATTTTTACCCAAAACAAAGTAGCCCTAAATATGGTTATTTGTCATGTCAAACGCTATTGGAACAAATCGTAATAGCCATTTGTAAAATATTTCAAGGTTTTTGAAAAATCAGTCATCAGTAAACTACCCTTCACCGAATTTTTGTCCAAAAACCAATTATATAGTTCCATTTGTCATGTCAAACAACTTCAATATATGCATTTTAAACAAAATCGTTTGATTCATTTTCAAAAAATTTAAATTCAAAAAGATTATGCATCAATAAACTACCATTAATAATTGAAGGGCTAGGGTGAAAAAAAGTTTGTGGTATAACCCTATAATATCTAATTATAAAGTTTGAACAAAATCCATTGAACCATTTTGAATTTGTGTTCTGGGACAGACAGCCAGATATGGGAACAGACAGAATTGTAAAATCCACTTCTTTGGGTTTGTGTTCACATATAATGTAAAAATTTGTCATAATCTCGAGATAGATTTTTTCACAATCACAAAACGTTATCTTGATATGAGAAAGTAAAAATGTATGTGCAATGAAAGGCCTTTAACAACTAAACTCTTCAATGCTGATAAATATAACATCAATTTAAAAATATCTGCTTCAGAAGTAATATCTATCCCTTCCCAACAGAACCATTTCCAGCTTATTTGCAGTTTCTCATTTGGAATATGTAGTTTCCAACCATACAGGGAAAATATAGGGTACAAAATTCATTGCCTACATTATATTCTCATTCTGACAACTATGTGTGCGAATATTTTTTATGTCTGAGTATTTATGCATTTATAAAATATCGCTTGTATTTAAAAATATACTTACTCAGCATGAACGCTTAAAAATTTATGCAAACCAAGAAAATATGACTTAATAATCTATCTCAAAGAATGACTAGTTAATGATCTATAAAAACATTTTTACAATCAAGGGATCATGAACATAATTTATTTACATACTTTGTCTGTGATATACCAAAATATATGTCATAAAAATCTGGGCCCTGCTTGTTACCGATAAATATATTTACAAAGAACATAACCTTAGTGTGATTTCAAAAATTTGGTTTAGTAAATAATATTATAATTTGAATCCTGTGTTCACACACTGGGTAATTCTGATTGAAGATTTAGACTTGAAAAACAAATACTACTCAATTCATTCTTTTAAATTATCATTTTTGGGTTTGTACCATAGTTTACCTGAAAATGAAATATTTACTTCATTATTGACTTTTTATTTACTTTACAGATTCCACATGGACACAAATATTCCAAAGAATACATCCTTAAAACTCTTCAAAACTATATCGCTCCACAACCTTTTATTCCTGTTGCGGTATGTAGACCTTAACAATAACTATTATAGCTGACAGATGATTAGTTTGACATTTTATTAATTTGCATGTGATACATCAGCAGACTAGCTCTGTTGGTCCATTGACTACTACTATTTATTCAGGAGGCTGAGGTATTTAGCATGTATGTAACACACAGCTCAATTTTTTAAAAAGCTAGAAATTTAAACAAATGAATGGAATGTCCCCAAAATTTAGAGATTTCAAATTGGTTTAGTACCTCTCATGTATAACAATTGTCTCTTGTAATTATTTTATTCATGTCTTGCCAATTCAAATATCAATTTTGTTTACCTTAAAATGTTTATGCTTTTTAGTGAGGATAGCTCAGTGGTTAGAGTACTGGCGTACTAAGCCAAAGGTCCCGGGTTTGATTCCCATGTCCAGGTGTCATTTTTCAATTTTCAGAATATGATATCTAGATGGAGAATTCCTCACTAATAAGCATAAATAATAGATTCGGCTATTTGATTCTTAAATATGCAATCCATTACAGTTATAATAATTGTACAAGTGGCAGCATTAAGCCAACTACCGAGTCGAAGGTGGCTGATAGCTCGTGATCTTTATAAAAATCACACATTTGTAGCCGACGATTTCCGCACGTCCATCATAGACACTGCCTTAAAATATGAGTGAAGAATGACCTTGGGCATGGGAAGACTCCTGGATAGCTCAGGGGTTAGATCATTGGCGTACTAAGCCAAAGGTCCCGGGTTTGATTCCCGTGTCCAGGTGTCATTTTTTAATTTTCAGAACTGTAATGTTGGCCAGGTGTTGTGAAGGCTGTGTGATGTTGAGACATACATTAGGTCTAGCCAGTTGATTTACAGTATTTGAAAGTGTAAGGTGGATTTTTCACAAGCAGAGCGAGTATTCATTTTGGAACATTATTTTAAGGCCAACTCATAGATGGAATGCCAACAATTGTTTGTGAGTAGTTTTCCAGAATCACGCTTGCTGAATAAATCGATATGCCGAATTGATGGCACAAAATATAAGTTTTTTCTTTGGGTTGCATGACTTTTGGATCATTCTGTATATGCAGTCACATCATCCATTGATTCTTTCAACTTAGTTTTAAGTGTGTGTGACTCAAATGTCTATTTTAAAATGTACCTAATTTTTAGATGTTTGTTACAATGTATACATATTCATAATTAAAATGTATCATAACTTGTAATTATTACTACAAAATCTTTTACAAATACCATTTAAATATTGTGCATATATATAAAATATTTATATTACATATTTATGTTTCTTTCACGTCAATCTAGTACAACTTGTCCAACTTAAATTATTTTTCTTAATATCCTTAAACGTTCCTTACTAAGCATTTCAAATGTTTTCAAAAATCAAATACAATAGTTATGAAGGCCTTGACTTTAATCAAAATGTTAAGCATTTAATAAAAGGAATTATAATGATTTTTGTAGTTGGAAGGATAACAAAATCATAAATATTACTAAATTGTATTATTATTTTACTAAAAAAGTTCTCTTTTTTGTTGATGTAATAGACATGACAAAAATATCATTTATCAGTGGCACCAAACCTTAAATAACGTTTTTTAATTGAATTTTAAATATCTTTAATTTAATCATAATTGTACATTTTTAAAGATTCGGGGATTTGAAAGTCAAATGAAATTTGAAAGATTCTGATTCGAGAAGTATAGGATTCAACGCAGCTCTAGTATTTTTTATCTCTATGCACAAACTCTCTGTTGACAAAGCTATCAATCTGGTATACATCGGTTGAAATTAAATTTTAATCACGGTAGTAAATCCCAAATAATTTCAAATGTTAAAAATGCAAGATTATTTAAAGTGTTCATTAGAAAAATGATAAACCTGTGTTAATATTTATTTGTATTTTGTAATGATTTTTATGGTTAGATTAGCATTTTTTTTCTTACAGTATCAAATTCAGGGGACAGAATCTTTCTTTTTCGTGGATAGTTTTAGCACCGCAGAAGAACTTATGAATGCAGACAAGAAAATAACAACAAAAGATGGATTCAGGGTAAGCAAAATATTATTTCTGTTGTCAACATCCCTTTTTATCAACTAATACAAAGCCCACAGCAATGATTAAGGTATCAGTGGATAGGATTTTCTACCGACTTCTGACATAGCATACTAAGTTTATGTTAAAACACATTGTTTGCTTAGATAAGAAAAATCTAAATTCAAGATAATTGCATTCTGACATCAAATATTGTATACAATAAGGTATTGTAAATTGTAAATACGTTCACATTAATAAACTCTCCTTGCTATTTTGTGTATACACTTCACCAAGTATTTAATTTCAACAACCCAACAAAATTCTAAATCTTTTTTTTGGAGGGNGGGGGGGTGGGGGCGTTGAATGTGCGAACGTTTCACAAGGGTTTACTGGTATTCTTTAATTATACAAAATTTGTGTAGGCCCCTACCTTTCAAATGAGTACTTTTGAAAATATCTTATTCTCAGTGTAAAAAATGTTTGTTTAAAACAAGTATTTTGAGGAGGGAAATTTTATTGAATAAAAATCATCATCCGTCCTCTTTGCTTAGAATAATCTTTTTTTAAAGTTTTGTAGATCCAGTTCCACATTCTATCTCAAATTAATGTGTCACATTAGAATTGAAATATGAGCATCGTTAGTAAGAGAGATAGGGTGGACATCTCCCCTTCTACTTCCATAATCTCCTCACATAGGATACTTTTAATACTCTTAATACCGTAGGAAAAACATAATTATAACAAAGAATTGAAAATCTTAGTAATTAGACATGTAAGTATTATGGACCTAAGGAAATAAGATGTATTTTATTACTTTCAGGGTGGATTCATTTTTAGACATACATTTTATTTTCTTCCCCCCTCCCCTTCCCCTACAAATTGATAATATTTTTAGGTGGCCAATATATATATCATTCAATCAAGAAAAATTGTATTAATGTAAATCATATAGAAATACTTTGCCTAAAGCATGGTATAGTTTTTCCATAAACATAATAGAATTGTAGAAAATTAAAAAATAACTCATATTAACAAACACTTTTATATTTTGTTACCACATGACACTTCCTCAGAAGGTAGGAAGGTTCAGTCTATTCAGGGTTGCATCCACAAGGTCTTGAGGGCACAGGGGGGTACAAACTTAGAGCATGCTCTATTCGATGGCCGAGGATAGTGGGTATGTGAGTGGTGGGGGCAGAGGGAAGGGAAGTTTTTCAATGAATCAACACTATTTACAGGGTGACTACCAATACTGGAAATATACTTGAGTTTATTTTTGATACGGTAAATACCGGAATTTTGAATCAGATACTGGAAAAATATTCAGCCTTTTTACATTGAGTGAAATGTTGGATTAAGCATTTTGAGACCCCTGATATATATTTGGACTACTGATAATTCTATTTTGACCACCCCTTAATTACTCCCCCCTGGTCTATCTTGTTTCACACACAATTTGTTGACCTTGCTGTGGTGATGTTTGCCTCACTTGCTGACCTTTCTATTCTCACACACTAATCCCTCCCTCCCCCCTCTCCCTTACATACGAGAGAAAGAAACATACACTAGCAGCGAATCTCCTCCTTACCCTCCCTCTCACCCCAAACTTTTTTCCATCTGTAACCGATATAAGTGATGAGTTACTAGTAACTGCTCAAGTTCAAACACCATTTCAAACTCTTGGTTTACCTACCTGACCTTAACATTCCAATGACACAATACAGTATTTGTTGTGTTCTTCACTTCATCCCCCCATTCTCACTCCTACCCCCCTCTATCCCCCCAAAAGAAAAACTACTGTTCCTAAGCTTAGCCTGGTGTGAGTATTCTGCAGATCCCACTTGTTTATCTTGTGGCCTTTGTGTTTAGGAAGAAATGAGTAAACTCAGCGGAAAAACCTCTTTTAAAAGTGATTGGTTGGACAGTACAGTGTTTAAAGATTGGCTATGGTTACAAAAAGTGGATTGTGATAAAAGTAAAGTTCATTGTTCTTTGTGTAAAACTAACTTTGATATAAGTAACATGGGAATATCTTCAATCCAATCTCATGCCAAGGGAAAGAAGCATGTTGACAGAGTGACGCTTCTAGTGGGAGCAAATAAATATTAGACTTGGTTCCTATGGCCAAAAAATGCAATGCCTACATGAAGATCTCCATTTTAATTTCTAATGACTATAAAGTAGTTTTGAAACCTAAAACTAGACCTAGTTGTTCTATTCAGAGCTTCCGTGGCAAAGATGAAGTTTCTCATGCTGAAATATTGTGGGCTATTAATCAAGTAATGACACATTCTTCTGCTAAAAGTTTTCTGCTTGTAGTGTTCTTTTTAAAGTAATGTTTTCCGGTAGTGATATTGCCCAGAAATTTCAAATGCATAAAGATAAACTTGGATATGTCATCGTGTATGGACTAGGTTCTTTTTTCAAAAGCGAGCTTGTGAATATTGTTAAGCAATGCTCATTTTATTGTATTTCATTTGATGAGAGCATAAATACTGTAGCTCAGAAGACCCAGATGGATGTTGTTGTTCGCTTCTGGAGTGAAAATGAAATTCCTTCAAGATATTTAACATCTTGCTTTTTAGATCATGCAACAGCTCAAGATATATTAATGAACTTAATATCTGCACTAAAAGACAAGTGCTTGGATCTTAAGAAAATGCTTCAAGTTTCCATGGATGGACCAAATGTAAACCTCAAATATTTAAGTGATCTCAAAAGTTACTTGAAGGAAGATTCTCCACAAGATCCTAAGTTACTGGAATTTGGAACTTGTTCTTTACACATTGTCCATGGTGCTTACAGAACACCACATGCTAACTCTCTTTGGAATATTAACCAGTTTTTGCGCTCACTGTATTATTTATTTAAAGACTTTCCAACAAGACGTGCAGACTATCAAAGAATAACAGGCTCATCTCTTTTCCTGATGAAGTTTTGTTCTATTAGATGGGTAGAAAACTTAAGGTAGTTAGAGAAAGCAATGTCAATGCTGCCGTATTTAAAACAGTATTTTTATTCTAACAAGCATCTTCCAAAATATGATAATTTTCAAACATTAAGCAATTTTGTGAAGGATAAACTTCTGACATCAAAGTTGGGATTCATGCTGTCAATTTCACTTGAGTTGGAGCAATTTCTCACTGAATATCAGAGCATTCAACCTTTATTGCCATTTATGTTTGCAGATCTAAATAAACTACTTGAGCACTTTATGAGCAGAATTGTAAAATGTGATGTAATGAATTCAGCAAATACTTCCAAAAAATTGTTAGCAGTTGATTAAAAGAAACAATCCAACATGAAATCACTCCCTACTGTAGATATTGGGTTCGCATTATTAACATCTTTGAAAGGAATTAAAGACATCAAGATACTTCAGTTCAGAGGAGATTGTCAAAAACTCCTATTAGATCTCTGCAACAAACTTTTACATAAAAAATACTCCATTCACGGTAGGAATTATTCTCTGAAAGGTCTTTTTTCCTACCAATACCCTACTATATAATAGTTTTCTGGAAGTGAAAAAGGCCTTTCAGAAAACAATTCCTATGGTGAACAGACTTTAAGTGTCCTCTCTCCTACAAAATTGTCAAGGGTGCTAGTTGTCTCTCTCCCGCAGTCATGCTCAATCCATCTGTTAGGACCTATAGGATTACTTCCGCATTAGAAGTCCTACTCGACAAGAAACAACTATCTAGCGTGCAAGCTGATATTGTAAAAAGAGACTACTCGGACTTTGTATCAAAGCAAGAAGTTATTGAATACCTTAAACAATTCACTTCAAGTGGTGACCAGCTTGATAAGTTCTTCATGAATATTTTTTCTCGAGTAAATGCATCCCAGGAACTACAATATTTCACTAAAAAAAATTCTTGTTCTCTTTCATAGCAATGCAGCCATTAAGCGAAGTTTTTCTGTGAATAAAGATTGTCTGGTCGAAAACCTACATGAGGACAGCCTTATTGCTCAACGTGTAACTTATGATGCGGTCACAGAAGCCGGGGGACTTCTAAATATGACAATTTCAAAAAAGATGATTCATGTTGTGAGAAATTTATTAGGAATAAGGAAAGAAGCGCTTGAAAAGAAGAAAGAGATAGAAAGTAGACTTAAGTCAAAAAAGAAAAACAGCATATGAAGAAATAATAACATTAGAAGTGAAAAGAAGAACAGTTTTGCAGAAATCAAAGGAAGAGGCAGAAGTGTTAGAATATGAAATGCAAAAATTGAAAATGTTTTGTGGTTGAATGAATTTGAACTTTGGTCTACATTCTAAAAAAATATTTTGTTTTTGGGTTTTATCATCTTAATTTTTAATAATGTTAGGTAACTACAATCATCTTTATTTCCAAGTAATTTTTATCAACATAATATTTGTTGGTTATTTTTCATTGACTATTCTGTATCTTTATTACTATATATTTACTAAACAAATTCATTATCAAATATAAAACTTGTGTAAATTATTGACTGTCAAGGGGAGGTGGGGATAATAGTTAGTTTTTGTGGTAGAGTAAACTCCCTGGCTGTAATCATTCTTTGAAGTTGCGCCACCAAGGCTGATTATTTGTACCTCTAAAGTTCTAAGAGTGAGGTGAAATGACCTACCGATTTTGCCAGGAGAGGTATTTTAACATACATTTAAGGGTTCTTTTACATGCCACATGGAACTGACAGCTTTACTTCCCCTCCGAAGGATGTTGAGCTTTGACCTTTTCTTGCTTAAGAGAAAGCTTTCAGCCTCTGTTGGGTTCGAACCCACAAACATCGGGTCCTGAGGCGAGCACTTTACATCAAGACCACCGAGGTCGACGGTGGTATAGGTCATTCAAAAAATGTAATGTGTGTGTGTGTGTGTGCGTGCATATTAAAGATGGGTCAGATCCACCTTTTTTTCAAATCTGAAACTTCATCTTGCCATCAAATTCTTAATTAAAATTTGAATTTTAGAAAATATTGTAAGCATAAGTGTTTAACTTTCCCAATAACTAGGATTTTTTCCTTCATTTCTGATTTTGTGTACATTAAATGGTAAATTAACAATCTGGGGTTTGGTTATTAGGTTTTTCCTATCATTATTTTGGTTTTAACCACAAGAAACTATTATCTATTTTAATACCTTTAAAAAATAACTCTAACTTAGTACCTATTTAAAAAAAAATATTATGATTTGAGTCTTGAATCCATGAATATTCTTTGTAGGTTCTAGGGTCCCATCCTTAGTACATACTAGAATATATGTGTCAATACACTTGATTCTGGATGTAAAAATGTTTAACTATGACAGACCTAGGCCTACCCTTACTTTCTATCATTTTATGATTTTTAAAAGGGATTGTGTGCCTCTGAGTACCTTTCATATATACTGGATTTCTTAAAAAAAATTATACTGGAAATATACTGGTATTTCAAAAGTATAGTCACCTTGATTTAGCTCTCACTAATTAAAACACAAATCACCTTTAGTATATTTTATCGATGGCCATATTTCACTCTTTTTATGAGTGGTTTACCCTGCTGGAAAGATGGGAGGGGGTGACAACGTTGACTCTTAGGAGGATGTATTCTATTTTTTACTTTAATTCGTGCTTAATTTTATTCTATAATGTTATTTAAGGACTATAGAAAAGGAAACACATGACACTTCCGAGTAATCTATCTACCTAAATCAGCCAAGCTAGGTTATATTTTTATTTGTTGTAGCCCTCAAATTCATGAAAAGGTTAAAATACATTAAAAAATACTAAAAAGTCTAAAGAAGAACATTTGAGAAGTAAAAAAGAGTAACTTTTAACTGATCGACCCGCCTCGGTGGCGTAGTTGGCTAACGCGCCAGTCGTGTTGAGCCAGACCACCGAGGACGGGGAGATCGAGGTTCGAATCTCGGTCGGGTGAAATGGGGGTGGTTTTTTCCTAAATGGTTTTCCACTCTCCCTACACGCAAATGTGGGTTCACTTCCTCTAAATTACACCTTCCCAATTCTCCTAATCCATTAGTGTAATTAGTACTTAAGCGTATAACCCGAACGGGTAGTAAGACACGGTGCTAAATAATAATAAATAATAATTTTAACTGATCATTATTTTAGTATAATTTATGGTTATCTTTCTTGTTCCACAGCTGATAGTGAAAGTTCGCCCTGGCTATCCACACGTAGAGGTGGACGACAAGTTGAAGGAGCGAATCAAGCTAGTCATGGGAAAGCGGTACAATGCTGCGACAAAAGCGCTAGATTTGACTAAGTTTCACATGGATGAAGGTGAAATGCTTATTTAAAAAAAAATTAAGCACGTTTTGCTACAAATTAGTTTAATATTGATTATTAACACTGTAACCTGCTTTGATGGCCTCATGATCCAAAGCATCACTCTCGTGTTAAGACTAGACTGCCGATGTCAGGGAGCTCGAGGTTTGAATCCCAGTCGTGTGTACAGAGGGTGGTTTTCCCTAAATGGTTTCCCACTCTTTCTCCATTTAAATATGGATACACTTCTTATAAATTCATTTGTTCTCATCCCTAATTCATTAGCGTAATTAGTACATATGCATATAACCTTGACAGGTAAGACAGGTAAAACATAATGCTTTTCTTTCCAGTTTAATATTTATGCAGTTCCTATAACTAAACCTCTTCCTCCCTTTTTAAATTGATGATGATGATGATAATAAAAATAATAATAATAATTTAGCACCTCGTCTTACTACCCGTTTGGGCTATACTCTTAAATACTAATCACGCTAATGAGTTAGGAATTGGGAAGGTTGAATTTTAGAGGAAGTGAACCCCCAGTTGCACTGGTGGGAGAGTGAAAAACCATTTAGGGAAAACCACCCCCAGTTCACCTGACCAAGATTCGAACCTCGATCTCCCCGTCCTTGGCAGTCTAGCTCAACACCAAACAAGTGTGTTATCTAGCTACACCACCGAGGCGGGTCTTTTTAAATTAATATAGGTATTCGTTTTCATGGAAACGTCTTAACTTTGTTGATCATACCATATCTCAGAAAATACTTTTCTAGAAGATTTACTCTTACCGTTTTTTCCCTCCCAATTTCATCATTAAGGAATAATGGCCACACATGCTAATAAGTAATAACACTTTTATAAAAGATAGAAGCAGAAGAAACTAAATAAAGTGTGTTCAATAGAGGTCAGCATAAAGGGGTGGAGGAAATAGGACAAAGGGAGTGGTGGGGATGAGGTTATGTTAAAACCTACCTTTCCAGTAGAGGTGTGTGAATAGTGGCTACCCGCTTCGGTGGCTACATGGTCTAAGGCGCTACTCTTGCAATAGACTAGACTGCCAAAGAAGGGGAGATTGGAGTTTGATCCCAAACGGGTGTACTGAGGGTGGTTTTTCTTAAATGATTTTCCACACTCTGCACAAATACAGGTACACTTCCTTGATTCTACATTTCTCATCCCTAACCCATTAGCGTAATTAGTACAGAAATGTATAACCCAAACAGGTAGTAAGATGCGTGGTTAAAAAAATAGTTTTTTGATTATAAATATTTTTGAATCAAATAGTGAAAATTTTGTATCAATTCAATTAATTTCAAATTCGAATAGTTAATAAAATCTTGGTATAATTCACTGGTATACTTATTTTAAATATGGTTAGCAACATTTTGAATGAAGTCACTTGAAAGATATGCTCACTGGAACTCAAAACTTTCATTGTAAGAAACTAGATAGCAAAATTATGAATAAAAAAAAACTTTCTATGTTATCATAATATAGTATGTAATAAATATAATGATAGAATAATTGTAGAAAAATAGGTGACCTGGTGGTCTAGGGGTAAGGTGTCAGACTTCTGTGCTGAGGGTCCGGGGTTCAATCCTTGATCCCGGCACAGATTTATCTGATTGCCAAACCCTTCCTTCACTTCTGACAAGATGTGTATTAATCACAACTTGTGAATGTGAGAAATGCCAGGCCTCCATCGTGGTTCGGATTCCACGTTAAACTGTAGGTCCTCCATTTCCTCTCACAATCACCCTACCATTGCACATTAGCGTAAGTGTGTATAACCCGAACGGGTAGTAAGACGCTGTGCTAATAATAATAATAATAATAATAATAATAATAATAATAATAATAATAATAAT
>CABFWO010001697.1:26554-77058 GCA_902155825.1 Timema genevievae
TATATATATATATACCTAAAGCTTAAAAAGGGTGTGCATTTCTTTTAAGAAGTTATTTATAAGTAACAGTTATTGATTAATTCAATTAATGTCATTCAAGTAACTCACAACATAATGTTAACCCTTCTCTCCCAGCGAAATAATAGTAAATTGTTAATTCTTCACAGATATCAATTTAATTATATTATCTAAATCAATAACTGCTACTATTTCAACATGGCTTAACTTCACATCACTGATCAAAGAAAACCAACCACACAATTTTAAATAACTATTCTGTTTATTGTTTATAAAATGGTATCATTGGAGTGATATTACAATAAATAATGCTGTAATTTAATAAATCTATTTTTACATATTAGACAAAAAAATTAATAACCTTCTTCAGAAGACATTTAAAATTCAAGATTTTTACGGACTATTGTTAACAGTGGGGAATTTTAATGATAGATCAACATGGTGTAGCAACTGGAGCAGAAAATATTACAAGACCTTTTGTGGAACACAATTTTCTCTCCTGGATCAGAATTATTACTATATGAAGATGGGACAGCGTTGAATATGTAGTCTGAACAATTGGTACTTGGCTGTAGGTTGACCCAGGACGGCGACGGAAGTTGGCAACGTTATGCCCCTTCCCGCTAGCAGGCAATCTCACAACCAATGAGTGAAGGACTTGAAGTATTGCAACCAGTCCTTGTGCTGAAATTCTCCTCTCCGATTTTTAGAAGATTAAATCAAAGAAGTAAAATAGCTTTATCAAGGGAAGGGATGTTTTAATAGTGCTAAAAATTAAATTAAATTAATAAATAACATTTAATTTACTAATAAACAAAATGTACATTATTCATTGTCTTCAACTTTGATACCATTTTTTATGTACGCTCTATTTTAATCTTTTTATAATAATTTTCTGAGACAAGTAGTTTTATGAAATGTTGGTTTCCTCCTATGAAGTGCTGTGAAGTTTTATTTATTTCCTAATTAACTCATGACTTAATTATTATTGGTAACTTATTGTAAATATTACAACCAAGTAAATATATTTCTTAATTTTTATGAGTAAAAAATACATTAATTTATATTAAAAAATAAGACAATTTGTAAAATGCTGGTAAAGTTGTATTTTATATTGTACTTTGATAGTAAAAAAACCCTTATATTCCAATCAGTAAACATAATGTTTATGTGAAAACACCCAAACATAATTGTGTGGTGCATTTCAAAATAGTTTCGATTAAAGGTGTAAATAATAACCTTGAATGGCCCATGTTATATTTAAACGGAAATATTCAAAACTTTTTAAAGTATGTGAGCAGCCACATACTTGGTGCCAAAGAATATTTCAAAATAATATTGCAATTATTTTATTTTAAGAGATGCTTTTTTCCGCCCATTGATTTGAAGTATTCAATGTGCACTTTCTTAACCGACTGATTATATCAGCACATGACTTTTAGATTAACTTAAATCTAGAACAGACACAACATCCAGCCCTCAGTCATTAATTCATCACTGTGAAAAGGGAAACCCACATTTCACCCATGATAAATTTTTCGGCCATCCCAAGAATCAAACCTGAGACCCTTAACTCACTAAATAGACAAAATAATACTGACTGAGCTAAGGTGTCGGACTTTTAAGAGATGCTCAAAGTCTTCCTAAGGCACTCATTTTAAAATCCTGTATGAATATACATAGCTTCTGAGAATTACTGTACTATATTCTTAATCTGCAGGCTGTTGAGTTATGGTTTGAAGGGGCTCACACTAAGTAGTATCTATTATGGTATTTTAATGACTGTGCTTAGATTTTTTCAGGCGCAACTCACACCAAACACTCGTCACTACCATGTTTGTTTTTATGTTTATCATATGCAGTGAGGTGAGGAAGCGATTCCCAAAGGTGATCAAACTGGTGAGTATCTACATTCCTCGTTGTTTTGTTTAGGGGTGTGTGAAGGCAACTTCTTAAATGCGAAGCGAAGCTGTAAACTTGCGAAGAAAAGTCAAAGTCGAAGGCCTATATTAATAATTAATGTGCACAGGCTTACTGATAAGCTTAGTAAATTATCAATAAAGTTATAATATTTACTTACATTGTGGAGCTGATAATATTGTTTTGCAAACTTTACACATGCATGTCTTTTTACCTGCATTTTTATGATAATAGCTATAAATTAAATTCTGTTTTCATTTCCCATTTTCTGCGTCAGCCATTTTGAATAATAAAGAAAACGCAAAGAAGTGATGGAAAACTTCTTTGACAAAATGCACTTGTAAATTTGTCACAGATAATTTCAAAAAGATATAATATTATGGAATAAACATTAGACACGAGCTGGGATGATAGCACAACTAAGGCGGTTTCTCTGCTTCATACCAGTGACCTTGGTGTTATTTCTTTATATGTATTTTTATTTTTTACAAAGTTTTGTTGGTGATAGTGAATATAATATATTAACATTTACTTACCCATTTTTTATCTATGATTACGTTATGGTAGTTAAATTACCAGTCGGTGTTAAAATTCTGTTTAGTAATGGTTTTAAAATAATCATATATTGAAATATGTAATATTTAGTAAGATAAAATTAAATCTTTTGATAATTAATTGAAGTTTTATCCTTCCTTCGAATATGCGAAGGTTATTGTAAATGTCAAAGTCGAAGCCGAAGGAGATTTGATCTTTGACTTTGAATTCGACTTTTCGAAGCTTCACACACCGTTAGTTTTGTTTACTTAACAAGCCCTCTATAAACACACGATAGATCAGTTTAGTGAAGAAGGGGGAATACATTTTACACAAACAATTAACATAACTGTTTGTGTAAAATGTATTCTCTCTTCTCTTTTTGTTTGATAAAGGCAACAATGCCAAAATTTTATTCAATTTGTGTTTAAATGTGTGACTATTTCTACTATAGAAGATTGAAGAATGAAAGAAAGAAGATGTCACCTTTGTGCATTGGATTCTTCCTATATTTTTCCTCATTCCCTAGGTGGGCTTTCTTCATTAAATTTACACTTACTAGTTTATTTTCCCTTTTTCTTCAGGTTTATCAATTTCCATCATTATAAAATAATGATTCATATAATTATTCACGTATTATTAACTACCCTTCTGTGTAACTGACATCTCAGACCAATTTAGAGGATAAGATTAGCTTAGGTAATTTTATATAAATCAAGAGTGAATATGAAATATGAAGACCCAGGAGGCTGGAATTTGAACATTCATTCATGCTAGCACTTTAACCATCTCAGCCGACAATAAAATTATTCACATTTAGTCTACACTTTTGAATATTATTTCAACTAGGTTTTGTGAGTAAACAGTAACTAAATACTTTCAATCCAAGAAAGTTGTGATGTTAGGAGGAAATGGTAAATTTAACCTTGCTATGTAACCTTTATGAGTGTTAATTATATCATTGCTGTAGGATGGAATCAACTTGCCCCCTCCGATCGGCTTTGACGTGTTGGACAATGCCAAACTACCCCCAAGCAAAGGCAGTTTTATAGTTGTCCCAGAAGGCCAGTTCATGGCACGCCAGTTCCTCGAACAATACTACCAACTTTATGATAGCGGCAATCGCCAGGGTCTGATTGACGCTTACCATGACAATGCCATGTTCTCCATGAGCTGCGCCTACCCACCTACACAAGGCTCTGTTGCAGCGCACAGGTTGGTACTGGGACCTCATTGTTTCTTTCAAGGCTTTTGTGACCATCCAGATTGTATTTGAGTGGTTTTTCCACCCGTTAGTCGAACTTGCCACGGAAGCCACTTGTGCAACTGTCATAATAAATTATATTAGCAGAGTTTTTTTTTCTGTTATTTCTATTGTTATGTTCATTTGTTACATTAAAAATTTAATTGATTATATATATTAAACACATTTAATATAATGTATGTATTTAATTTGGTGTATTGAGTTTAAAGTGGAGATGTATGAAACTTGGTTAAAGACCATTCAGATATCAGTTTTTATAGCAAAACTTTTTTCAGCTAAACTAAAAATAAATATTGCTTCAGTACAAACATAGACTTTAATTTTCTACACATGGTGATATCAACAGATGTTTAATATTGAGCTGATTTCATCTCACTTTCTTCGTCCTAATGTTTATTTATGTTCATGACACTAAAACTATCTGGTGAGAAAAAATAAAAAGTCCACTACTATTTAATAACGGGACAAGAGTTTCTGTTTGGGTACAGAAGGTGACACTAAATAGGCTACGTGACAGGATCTACCATCTAGCGGCGGGATTTGGCATTAACTTTTTTGTTTGTTTTTGTTATCTTTGACAGTATTTTGTGTTAATTATTTCTATTTTGGAAATCTGGTATTTGTTTTTTAATTATAATAAAAGTTGTCCTTTCGATCAAATTCTTTTATCTCCATCATTTTGGTATTAAATTTTTCTAAATTCATTTTTGACTGACTCCCAGGTTTCGGCACCATCTATACCTCCTCTCCCTCTCTCTCATATACATAATTTTTTAAAAAAAGATGAAAATAACCATTAAAATTTCCACAGACAATAACAACACTGCACTAATATCACAGATGTGTCCCAACAATCCACAGGAAGCGTGCCATTGTTGTGCAAAAGGACTAAAAAAATGGCATTACAAAGTATTAACATTTTCAATAAAAAAAAACTAGACTGAAATTAAAAGGGCATTGGACTAAAAAAAAATTTGACCTTGTTCAAATGAGCATGGCAAGAGAGAAGTACATTGTAGGGAATTAAAAAAACTTGCATAATTTTTTTTATATATATTTAAATATAATTTTTTTTAAGATTTGAGTAAAACGTAAAATCAAAATATAGGGTGATGCTATGTTACAAACGACACAAACAAGTAAAACAAAATTTTAATATGGTGACCTCATTATTAATGTACAATCATTTAAAAATAAATTAAAAAGGGAACAAAACACCCTACTAACCCATTAAAATTTTTAGTTACACAAGAAATAAAAATTAAACAACAGTGCCCTTAAAAAGGGAAAATAACAGATTAAATTACATTGTATACTCTGAAAAGTTAAAATAGAAAAGTTTGTCAAATGACCAAAATGCCGTTATTTCTTTAGTCATATCACAAGAGATGATAACTTTAACCCTTTTGCACTCAGCTCATTTTCACTAGACTGATCCAAAACACTCAGGCTGATTTTCACATATTTACCACTAAACATTTTAAATTTTCTAATAAAAAATAGTTTTTGCTTATCTACATGAAAAAAAACATACTTATACTATAAACATTGAAGATCTTTTAAAAAAAATACATAAATTATTAGACTATAGTTATTTTGTAAAAAAAAATTCAAAATTTGAAAAATCTGAAAAATTGAATTAAAATTTCTAATTCAAAGCTAAAAATTATTATTTTTCCCTTGTCTTCCTTATTCATCAGTCATCCTGCAAGAAAGAGAACTTATTTCTGTAAAATTTGATACTAATTTGGTGTTTGTAGCTTATTCTGATATTGAACTACTTAACTTTTTGTAAAATCATGTATACTTACATTTGGAGGCATTTAGCCTAGAACTTGGACCAGCTATTGACTAGCTAAAATATTTCAATTAAACAACACTTATAAATTATAAACTTTGAATAAAACAATGAAAATATAATAAATAATATATAGAAAGAAAACTAGTAAGAAAAATAATAGAAGCAAACATATTTATATAAATAAGGAATAAGGAAAAAACCACGAACTAGAAACCTATTCACACCACGATGTAAACAATGAGCTTAACATACAGTAGCTCCACGACTTATTTGGTGCTGGTGCTGACTGACAGCTCACAGCTGACTTCTGACACTCAACATTTAGGTATATACCTAAATTTTGACTGTCAGAAGTTACAGCTGTTAAACACATGTTTTTGTAGATCATATGGTTCAACGTAGGGATTAATAATTTGGTCTGGTAACGTTTTAAAGCCGTCAGCTGTGAACTGTCAGTCAGCACCAAATAAGTCATGCATAGGGTATATTTAAACTTAAAAATAAATAGTTTTATGGTGCTATCTGTTGGAAAAAGAATGAAATAAACCTAAACATATAGAATAACTTGTTGTGGTGCCACCTAGTTGTTAAAAATAAACTTACACGGCAAGATTTAGCTGACGCCGATATATCGGCCATGAGAGTGTTCTAGCAGTACCTTGGCACACCAATAATTTGGCGCGTTGAGTGTTTAAGGGTTAAAATAAGGTAATAGATTAAAACCATCTTAAAAAGAATTACAATTTAATTGAATAAAATCCTCATGAGGCCCAAAATCCATTGTAACTCCCTCATGCTTGGTGGAAAGAGATTATAAAAACAAATACATAATAAAATAAGGTTACAAAACTAAAATAAGAAAAAGACTTAGCTACCCTGACATTACTGATTAAGGTAAAAAATAATGGGAGTTTAACTACATTATAAAATTTAAAAGAAAGTTGATATAAAAGAGAAAAAAAGCAGACTACATCCGATCATAATGAATTCCAGTGGCGAAAGATGTTACAGATGCCAAAAAAGCTACGCACGTGACCCACGTCAAAAACCGGAAGTGAGTAAAAAATGAATTTAGAAAAATTTAATGCCAAAATGAAGGAGCTAAAAGGATTTGATCTAAAGGACAACATTATTATAATTAAAAACAAATACCAGATTTCCAAAATAGAAATAATTAACACAAAATACTGTCAAAGATAATAAAAACAAACAAAAAAGTCAATGCTAAATCCCGCCGCTGGATGGTAGATCCTGTGACTTAGCCTATTTAGTGTCACCTTCTGTACCCAGATGGAAACTCTTGTCCTGTTATTAAGAAGTAGTAGACTTTTTTTTCTCACCAGATAGTTTTAGTGTCATGAACATAAATAAATATTAGAACGAAAAAAGTGAGATGAAATCAGTGTAATATCTGTAATGAGCTTGTGTCATTAGATGACTAACTTTTTAAATGAAGGGAAAAAAAAGTTAAATTCCAGGACACCCTCGATAGATATTCAACAACTGTTGTCACCATGTGCAGGAAATTAAATTAGGTTTGTACTGATTTGATTTATTTAGAACAAAGGAATGTTTTGCCATAAAAACTGAGAAAAAAATTGGCTTTATCTCCTATAAATTTTAAAATAAAGAATATATATAATATATCTCCAAAAGGAAAACCTCTTTTCACTTTATCAGGTATTGTATTACATAATTAGTGGTGAGTGAAGTGCAATTAATTTATGTGAATTCAAATGAAAAATTTAAATATGCATCATCATTTATCATCTCTAATTTCAATCCCATTAATTATTGACAGTTGGGTTTTCAGTTAAACTCTAACACAAAGCCATCAGGATTTATTACTGTACACAAATAGTCAGTGTGTTGCATATTAGCAAATTTTATTATTGGTGTTGCTCTAGTTTTATATAAAACAAATTTGAGATTAAAAAAAAGTCTTAAAATGTTCAACATGTTTTTTTCCACATCACATTGTGATTTTGTTTTCTACGCAATTTCAACAGCAGGTTAATAAACTACATCTCGGAAAGCAGAAACCTTGTTAGAATCAACGATTTCACCCGCAGACAAAAACTGCTTCATGTGGGGAAACAGAATATTATTTCTTGCCTGTCCCAATTCCCCAAGACACAGCACGACCCCATGTCCTTCCAGGTCGACCTCGTGCTGTTCACGGTATGTTCACACAATGCTGTTTATTTTATTTACTAAAATGTTTGGAATAATTCTAGAAGATGGCACAGTCAACATTTTTTTATAATTCATGTTTTCTGTCCATCTAACATTATTAACTTAAAATACTTAAGTTGCTTTAGTAGACAGAAATAGTTTTGGCTTCAGTGATGAATCACACTCAATTGCTAATTGATACATTTGTGGTCTGGAGTATGGTTGCTTAATTATTTTTATAATTATATTGAGAAAAGCCACTAATTAGGGATCACCCATAAACCACGTAACGCTTTTTTCATACCTTTTTAGTCCCTCCCCTATGTAATACCATGTAGACATTTAGCCTCCCCCCAACCTGTATTATGTTACTTTTCTCACCAAGAGTGAATATCGTTATTTCATAGGGAAGTTTTTGTGATAGTAAAACAGGAATTCGGATTTAGTACTACTTAAAATCCATTTCAGATAGCATTATTATAATATATGGATAACTCCACATACAAACAAGTATTTGGAAAGTTAATAGACTTTTTAAAATTATTATCAGTCTTGCAAAGTACAGTTTTGAATATATTACTTTTCCAGTAGTAATAGCACACATAGAATGTGTATGAGAGCTTACTAACGTATATAATACAACAATGCACTCGTATGTGCTTGCCAGCAGTAGTCTCAGGCAGACAATGACATGTAAACTGCATTAAAATTGTTGATAAACAAAAATAAATGCTAAACTTGCATTTTCGGAAGTTATCTATAAGTATGTTTATTAAAGATGAAAACTTAACATGAACAATAATATTATTTTTCAACATTATAATTTGAGAGTAAGATCCATATTATGTAACACTTTGATGTACCCCACCCTCCCAACCTCCCTCCCCCCACAAAGTGTTACATGGTTTATGAATGACCCCCTAGTAACAATTTTAGCTTTTGGGAGTTTGATTTACCCATCACTAGAATTATTTGAACATTTATGAAGAAAGTAAAAATGGCACCAAACGGCTATTTTAAATTAAACATTGAAAAGAGAACTTTCCCTTCTATCCTCTTTTCAGTGTTTAATTTGAACATATTTGATTAATTGGAGCCATATTAAGAAGAGTGCAAACCAATGCGGGTGTGGTGCTTTAGCGGTGGTGAACTAGAAGTGGGCACATAAACGTGTTCTGCATCTACAGACCAATTGTAAACTTGCATATTTTTTTTACAATGGAAATATAAATGAAGTGGAAGAAGTATTACCTTTTTTTATTGCATAACTCTTTTTTTAGCATCATAACTTTAGCATTTTTAACTAGGATATGATTCAGTTCGCTAATTATTTGAAATTTGCGAATAATATTTGCTTCGGTTCAAGATTAAATTCAAACTCAAAAAACCCACTTTGCTGATGTCTAATATGTTTGTATTCACAATTTGATAGATCATGCAAAATATGATACATTCACACCGTTTCAATAAACTTTTCTGATTCACTCATGTTTTTCAACCACTGTACAAGCGGGCAGATACTACATGTCCTAATGTGAGACAAAAGGATGTGCATGGAAGAATGCAACAGAGTATGCTGGCACATTTTTCTGGCCGCCGGCTGTGTGTGCACTTCCCTTGTACCGCTATATCACTTGATCACCATCGCGCCTGCTACCACGCTGATTTGCACTTCGCTTTATGCTAAATCATTGTAAAAATTTTTAAAAGAATCCTTTAATCTTGTAAGAGTTCTATGGCTTTGAAAATTATGTTAAGCTCACATTACATAACACACATATTCAAGATTCCAATATTTTTTTTATTTTGTTTTCCATATTTTCAAGACCATTGAACTTCTATTAAAAAAAGTTTTTCGACCTGAATATTTTTCTGATTCTCTTATGTTTGTAAGACATTTATTATATATACTACTATACACACTTATATTTAAATTTAACTTGCATAATTTTTATTTGCCATAAAACTTTTTTTTATTTTACAACATTAAAGTCAAAACTAGTTATATTTGATTGATTTCCTAAACTGTCAAGGTAAAGTTATTTTGGTTCTATCTGGTGATTTTTATCCAAGAAATTTTAACATTAGCCTATATTTGTGCTAAACATGTTTACAAATAGAAATGATTTTTTGAAATTTGTTGAGCTATATTTGGAGCAGCAGTTTTGGCTAAGTGGAAGGTATTAGACTCACATTGTACTAAAAGTCACTATTGGTGAAGATATTAGGGTTTGAATCCTATCCAGGTGTACTGGAATTGTTTATACATGAGTTTTTTTCTCTGTGCCAATGTTAATGCATTTTTTATTTAATATATCTTGTGTAGAACTTAATTATGAAAAAAATGTGTCAAGTCAAAAGTATTATTAAAACATTTTCAAGTTTTTTTAATTTTGTTTTGGTTAACTGTGTTACAGCCACAATTGATTATGTTGTGTGTGACTGGTTTGTTCCGAGAGCCAGAACAAAAGACTCCACCCATCCGTTCCTTCATGAGGACATTTGTGATTGTTCCTGTCGGATCTGGATTTTGCATCATCAACGAGGAGTTGTTCATTACCTGTGCCACCACTGAGCAACTCGAGGTACTAGTGATACATATTTCATCATTCTGTTCTGTCCAAAACTTGCTATTTAAGGATTTTATGTATGCTACAAGCCTGGAAAGTCTAGGAAATCTATTAGCATAAACTTTATGGTATAGATTATTTTAGTTCCATAGCATTAAAAAGATTACTAGTCCATCGAATTTCATTTATTCTGAATTTCGAATTGTTCATGTCTCACCTACTTTTGCACCATTTTGAAAAAAAGTGACACCTTGGCATTTGATTATAAGATTTCAAATTGGCAACATCATTTTCATGGCCCCTTGGGTGCTGATCATGCATCTTGAAAAGGTGATTTTTGGTCCTCTTATGTCTTCATGTTCGAATCTAGGTATATGCAAAGATCACTTTTTAAGTGCGAAGAGAAGTCGAAGCTAAACTTGAAACATGCGAATAAAAGCCGAAGTAGAAGATAGTTCTTTTTTTGTCAGATTTCAATAAATTCACTAATCTTAATTTTTTAAACTACCCGCTAATACATCCAAATAAACAGAAGGTTTTGTAGGGGAAAAAACATCAAAACTATATATATTTTTTTTATGCAGACAAATCTGAGTTTATCTCTGCTTAAGTTATCCTATGTTATTTAACCAGTAGTTTGTTTAAAAATATAGTTTATTTGATATAAATAATTATATATTGAAATAACTCATATTGGTCAAGGCATTTAAAATATTTTTTATGTTTATCAAATTTTTATTCTTTCGGGATGTTTCAAATATGCGAAGGTAGTTGTGGCTGTCAAAGTTTAACCGAGGAAGATTTGGTTTTCGACTTTGACATTTTGAAGCTTTGTGCACACCTGTTTGAAATTTTGTTGTATCAGATTTGTGGTCTTCCAAAGTCTAAACTGGTAAATTGATTGGGAGTTTCATAACTAATCAACTCTCCCCTATTTTTCTAATATGTATGAGTATATAACTTCTTTGGACATTTTTACAATATGTTTGAAATGACTAAATAAGTAAATGTCACTATTAATAATATTATATTATATTTGAAAGTTTAGCATATAATCTGTTAAGAATGCTCTATTCTTTGAGAAAAAGATTTGTTAATCGTCAGATGTTTTTGCTTACTTTTGTTTTAAGGAGGAAAATAAATTGTTTAAATAGTCTACTGCTGATTAATTAACAAAAATATCAGCCTTATTGAAACGAGGCCCTTTTTTACTCTATATTTTGACAGTTTTACTATTTGTTCTGAATGTATGCACTAATTTTTCCATTCACGTGTGGCATGAATGTTTAATTACATGGCTCTCTATCATGCTGATCAATGTTTGTCCTTTTGAAAGATTAGATCCAGTTTGTGTGTGTTGTTTAGTCTGCGTTTAAGACACCGCTCCCCGCCCAGACTGCTCCTACGGCGGCGGTGTCTCCTCCGTCTCAACCCCCAGGTGGCCCTGTACTTGACGATACCACCAAACAGCAGATGGTGGAAGTTCTTGCACAGCAGACAGGGATGAACCTCAGTTGGTCTAAGAAGTGAGTAATAAAATACTTCTTTGATACAAAAGTACAATGGAAACTGATTTTATCCAGTTTTCTGAGAGAATAAAAAAAATACTGCTTCATTGAAAAGGAGGTGTACATGGCTGCTGAACTTGGTAGACACCCGGCTTAGCAATATTTGGAGTTCACTTTTACTTAAATGGACTTATTAAAATTTTACACTAGTCTAGCTAAGAACCTGAAAACTAGAGATGGGACGATACCAGTTTTTCGATTCCGATTCTCGATTTCGATTCTTAAATTTTTACCTTGATTCTTCAATACTCAATTCTTACTCGAATAGGCCTGAAATGAAGTGAGAACGGCCATATTGGTTTATGTTAATAGAAACCAATATGGCTGCCATGATAGTTAAACCCTTTTTACCAATTTGATTTTATTCTAGAAATTTTGGTGAACGTCTATTAAATCTTAATTAGACTTTAAAAACCTTTTTGCCTTTACAAATTACAGTCATGATTTTAATTTCAGCTTTAAAATTTTGAAATAACTTTACCTATATTATTATTTAATTTGCGACAGTAAATTTGCAAAGCAATCATAATATATTTCTTAACACAGGGTTGGTATCTGTTAATATGGTGGTTTTTTTGTTATTTCTTTAATACATTATGCTCCCACAGTATATATGTTTACATGTTTTCAAACCCACTCAATGCTTTTATAAGTTTTACTATACAAATATATGGAATAATTAATAATAAAAATGCTTTACAAATGGCCTTTAATATATGATGTTCATTAATCTCTTTATAAAGCATTCACGATCAATTGCACATATCTTTAGGAATCGAGGTATTTTTTCGATTCTTGATCCTCTCGATACCCTTAAGGTGTGTTTAGATGGGCCATATTTTACTGCAGTGTGTTGCTGTAATTATGTAGTCGGTATGTGGCTGACAATATTGCAGGCATGTATCTAAATATCGCCATATGGCCCTGCAACGTAGCCGATATTTGTTGACTATTGCAGGTAGTTACTCATATGTTGCCAGTGTTGTCCACCTCCATTGAAAAACTTTTTGAATGGCTCAGCCATGTCTATGTCTGTCTCCCTCTCTGACAAGTACCTCTCTCTCACTCAGTCCTGCTCGACCCTCCATTCACTGTGCAGTTCACAGCTACTACACGTGCTTTGGTTTGTGTCGTGATTTTACCTGCTATTGTGATTATAACAATGATTTATTCCAATTATATTCAATAAAAGCTCAAAATCACTTTTTGACATTCTTGTAAAAAATTTTGAACAGATTACTGTCTAGTATTAATTCCAGGGTTAAATAAAATCGCTTGAGACTTTGACAATGCCCGACTATTAAATATATACAGTGTTACATTATTTGTGGTTTCACATTTACTCAAAAAAGAACGCATCCATATATCTCGTTTTTTTTTTAGTTTTATTTACATGGCTATGTATGCTGCAGAAACAAGTACAGTATCATCCATCTTGGCCAGTCTGTCATCGTGTAAACATGCAATCATACGGCAATGTGTGGCTGCAAACATTGCTCAAAAATACTGACTGGAAACATTGCACAGCCACAAGCTGCACTTGTATTGACGGCAATATTGCAGGGCCATATATTTAGGAAATATTTTCGGCAATGTGCAATTAATTGCCCGTCTAAACTCACCTTTAAGAATCAATAGGTATCGAGGAATCGAATTTTCCATCTCTACTGAAAACCTTTTAGTAAAGCCTTAAAGAAAATTTCTTTCTACTTTCTACTTTTTGAGGTAAGCTGTAAACGTCATTTTTATATGTCGGTAAACGTTTTTGTTTTTAAAACAAACACAAAATGATATTTTGTTTGTGGACAATAGTTGTTCTTGGTTTGATATCAATTTGAATAACTAATATTAAAATTTAAAAGGCTAGAAAATATTATTAAAGTTAACTAAGAAGTTGTAAAAATTATAACATGAGTGTAATTAGGCGTGTTTTTGCGATTGACATGTTATTGATGTAAATTATGATCGAAACGTTTTCGTGTTCCTGATATCGCGGTTGGTTACAAGTGTTTATGATCAAGACAATACCAGACCTCAATTTGGTAACACTTTACTTGACCATACTAAGTATCCTAGTATCAAAGAATGAGCTGATAATTTTGTAGTCAATAGATTTTAACATGTAAATTAAAATGTACAGCAATTACTAGCTAGAAATATATGTCAGTAAGTAGCATTTATTGCTGATAAGTAAAAATAAAAGATAAGATTGTCATATCATAGCACCTAATACTTCTTACAACCCCTTGTTCTCCATATTCTTTGATAATTTTTTTTAACTAGAATTGTGTATCTATAGTAATTTATTTATTATTTGTGAGAGGTATTTAAAAACTGTTTCGTTATTGATAATATAAATAAAGTATCATTTGATCTAGAACTATTTACTCTTGCATACATACCTCATATTTTCTGTAGGCCATTTTTGGGAAGATAAGTTTAGCTTAGTATGTTGGGTAAATATTAGTCCTAGTAAAAAAAATGCTGAATAATAAAATTAAATAGGGCATTTTCCATCAATTTGCAGTACATGTAGGTTAACATAAATTAACTTGTCTACTCCACACCAACCACTATTTTTGTTTACGAAAATCAACTCTGTCAATTTCACGCTCCACCTTGGTCAGAACATCTTAGTCAATAACACTCGATACCAAGATGTAGCCATGTCAATCACAAAAAATTGCCTGATCTCATTGATTTGGGGTTGGGTAAGTAAACCCCTAAAATGTTAATTCAACTGCTAAACTAAACTTTTGCCAAGTACTGCTACATTAATACAAATTGGCAGTAACTTTTGATGAATCAGGCTGCAGCAATTTTGTTAAAATAAAATAAGATCCATCAAATTGAATAAAATAGTAACTAGACCTTACTGATTGTACAGATGCTTGGATGAGACAAATTGGGATTTCCAGAAAGCAGTATTTGTGTTCTCGGAGCTCCATAAGCAAGGCACAGTACCGCCTGAAGCTTTCATTAAGTAGGGCTGACTTGTTTCATCTTGAAGAAATGTACAGTTAAATAGTTTTTTAAGTTCTGTTCCTCAAGACAACTTGATATCTACAGCAAATAGTGACGTGAATAATCAATAATTGTGGATTATTTTGATAAATATATTTCCCATCTTATGGGCTGCACCTAAATTTATTTATTTAGAGTATCCTGAACTATGCTTGTACATCGATAAGAAAGTATTCATACATAGAATGATTTCTGTATTTTGAATGTCAACAATTATATAGTTAAGGAAAATCAAATAATGGTTTAAGACAGCCGCAATAAAGTATTAACACTAAAGAAAACAAAAGGAAAACAAATTAATTGTTTAATAATCTTCTAAATTTTAAAAATGGTAGATTTGTTATTTGATACAACATGCAAAAATCTAAGACATTTTAGATTAGGCTTGTTTATTTTATATTAAAATAGACATAATCAATTTAATCATTTAAATAAATTTTATTCCACAGTGCTTGAATTTGGAAATTTTGACATTCAGTGCAATTATCCCGCTATGATCTGTAAGATACCCTTGCTCTAAATTTTTGTTAAAAAGAGAATATAATAATTCAACTTATTTGCCTGAAATTGGCTGTTGTAGGACTTTTAAAACAAATGGATTACACACATCACTTACAAATTTAAATGCTGGCTTTTACCAAACACAGTTTAGTTGCTTCAGTTGCATTAAATAATTTCCTTCATATCTCTAGATAGCTAAGTGTGTTTGGCAAAAGCTAGTGACATAAATGTGTGTGTTTTGTTTATAATATGATTTCCATGTGTTTTCTTTTGTCTAATTTATGTTATTTTTCTTATCTCCACTAACTACTGTATCAAACTTCAAAAGTTATTAGTATGATGGGTATTCTATATTCATTAAAGACATTCACATGTTGATTTGCAGGATATTTTATTACAGTTAAATTTTTATGAAATTATTTCTCTGTTCATAAAATAATATTCATAAAGGAAAACCTCTTTTCACTTATGGCTCACAATTTTATGACTGAAAGAGGAAAGTAGTATGGTAGAAGCATTTTTTTTATTACTTCCCTGTATACTCTTTAATATATAAAATTATGTTTGTAAAATATATTATTATGTTAATTAAACTACCACAAATACGATAAAATAATATGTGCACCCCAGTATTATGGGAATTATTATTCTTATGGGCTTAAAAAGAATTCATGGTTATATACTTTAGTATCTCATAAATGTTTTTAGTTTATTTCTGTAGGTGTCAAAATATCAAATGCAAGAATAAGCAGTCATGTTCACCAATAGTGAATGCTATAAATTTATTTTGTGCATACTCAGTTCACTTAGGTCCATTTTTATAATGCCATACGAAACACGTTTGTTAACATACATTCCTTAAAATTCACAACTCTTGTCGAGGGGGTCAAGGTGACTTCCATTGCACTTGCTCGCTGTTGCCAGGGGTTCGAATCTGTAAATACACTGGGTGTGATTTTTTATTACAGTTTCTTATGTTATTGTGCGTGCATTTCCCTCAGGCTACACTCCTCATCCCTAACCCTCATATAAAGTAGTTTTTAAGCTTTTTGTTGAATGTAATCATAAAAAAAATACATACCTTTTCAACTAGTCTTTTCTTGATAAAAAAACAAAAGTGAGTGGTTTAGCTCGAATAAGTAGTTCCTCGATACTTCACGAATCTTTTTAGCACCGTGTCTTACTATCCATTCAGATTATATGCTTGTGTAGTAATTATGCAAGTGGGTTAGGAATGAGTAAGGTTGAATTTAGAGGAAGTGTACCCACATTTGCATGGGGAGAGAGACGTTGGGAAACCATTTATGGAAAACCACCCTCAGTACATTTGACCGGAATTGAACCACAATCTACCCGTTTTATCGATAATCTAGTTTATTGAGAAAGTAGGGCAGCCATGTGGTCATCGAAGCAGGTCTTGATTTATTAAACTCCTGTACAAATATAGTTTTAATATTACATTGGCTTTTTAGTTCAGTAGCCGTTACTACAAACGTGTATTCTAGAGAACAGAACACTAAAAATGCATTGTAGATATGAACCATAGTGTGATATAGTCTCTTTTTATTCATTTAAACAAACTAGATAATTTAGTTGTGACTTTTTAAGTTTAAAAAAAGAGTTTGTGTTACAAAAAAGTAAATGCTATATATCTGCTAAAGAAAAGCTTTTCACTTTTGGAGTATAGTTTCATATAATGAAATAAAGTAATTGTAATATTAATAGGAACCACAAATAAATATTAAATGATAGGCCACTTGAGAGTTAAAAACCATTTTAAAAAATCAAATTGGATAGCAATGGTTCAAAACATTTTATTTTAAACAACAGTTGGTTATTTTGTTCCTGTTAGTCTTCCCTATACCTTATTTCAAATATGGAATAAAAAGTCATGTACATATGCAATTTTGAACTTTTAGTGGTGCAAATGTTCAATTAATTTTCACAAATTGGAAATATTTTGGTTCAAAGAAGAAAACTGTTGAAATGTTTGATTTTCTTTATTTTTGTATTTTTAACCTTCCACTAAAATTGTCGCTTATTTTATTTTTTGTATTTCTTGGGAAACATGTGTCATGTATGGATAAAATAACAACTAGGAAATGGTAAAGGTTCATAGTGTTTAGATTACACTCAGAGTTTTCTGCAGTTTTTTTTATTTTTTTTTATTTTCATATTTTCTTTCTTCATCTCCTCTTCTAATCCGCCTTTTAATAATTCACATTGATTTATGTTAAATTTGGGAACTCCTAATGTGAAAACTATTTTTGAATAATATTTGTTGAAATTGTAAGGATGTGGGGAAAAAGGAGGAAGGTAAATATTAACTATTTTTGCTGTTAGCAACTGAACAGAAATTGTCAAAATACACACTTAAATCACCACTTTATTTTTGGCAGTACAGCACTTCAAAACTTAATTTAAATTGATCATTAAACATTAAAATAAGGATGGAAGAGCATGACTACACATTTACTATAAAAAAGTAGCCCTTAAAGTTCACACTTAAAACACAACAAAATTGTGATCACTAAAACTTAGATTTTTCTATTAATTTTATAGACCTTCCCCCTCCATTCTCCTTTAAATGTTTACTAAGTGCTGCTGTTTAGAGCTTTTTTTAAGTGCTCAGTGAATTCAACTCATTGGAAAATAAAAAAGCCGTTTTAACAGCCATTCCTTATGCCAACTTTTGAGAACCATAACAAGTTTGGTTTATTGGCCATATCGCTGAATCATAGCAAACAAAGAAATTACATCAAACTGTAGCTCATTTGAGTTTTTGATTCAATAAGTATGTTTATTGAAACATCACAAAAAATACTATTTATCGATCCTTGTGGTCTCTTAATTTTACTTTTAACGGGCTTATTAGTAATAGTTATTTCGTTCTCAAATGTAGTGTCTTTCTAACCATCTTTTTTTTTATCTCTCTCTCTCAAATGATTGGTTTTGTAACCCTCTAAATGTGAGAGCAATTCTTTGATTAGAATAATAAGCGAATATTGTATGTGAAAAATTGTTAAGTATGCAAGAATGTACACATTTTATAGGAACTTTTTTTATATTGGTTCTTGGCCAAAAGCGCAAAGGATTAAGTCATCAGTTCTGACCTACTGCCTTTGATGTTCTCACAGATGTTTGTATTGAAGTCCACTCAAATCTGGTAGCTCTAAAAACTTAATTCATCACATTGAAATACTGCAAAAAGAACGAGAAAATAAAGTATTGATTAAATTTGTGACAAATATTTATGTCGCCTTTGAGGTATATAATTATATATATGGATAAAGGAAAATTGAGGAAGGTGATATTAACAAAGAGGGACACACCAAAATATGTTTATTCCTCTAATTATTGCTTTCACACATTCCTTTGACCTCATTCGTATATAATATTATTTAATAATCCACGTGTGGCAAGGAAAATCTGGCTAAAACTTTGCACAATATGACAATTATTAAATTTTATAACGTATTCATAAAATATCACCTAATCAAGTTGTTCAGTCTGATTTAGATAGGAAGAAACTATTTTGACATTTATAAAAGTTAGGAAAATAATGTTCATATATTTATACATAAAGTCATGCATATCATGATATAGATACTTATAAAAAAATATTAATGATAAACCAAAATATTGTCAATATTGACCACAAAAAATGGTTGTATTTTCTTAAAGTTTCTTCCTACCAAAATCTTTCTATAGCAATAAATATTTGCCATAATTTAAAATTATTTGTTTTTTATGATTTATAAACATAAAAAATTTCAGTGAAGTTCACTATTGTCAACTCAAACTCCCAAAACAAAATATATTGTTAAATTGTATCATATTCACATAAGATAATTAGTGTGGTATATAGTATGGTGACGTGAAAACCTCATTGCAGTTATTTATATTTATTTAAATTATCTCTATAAGGAAAACCTCTTTTCGCTTTATGAGATTATATTTTGAAGAAGGTACAGGAAAGGTGGATAGAAACATTGTAAAAGCCAAATTGTGTTTGTTCCTTTTTATATTTGTTAGTTTTAATATTTATTCATTTGACTATTCACCTTGTCCTTACATGAATATTATTATTATGAATACCACCTCTTCAGAACAACTACAATTTTCTGTTATCACGTGTGCATTTTTTCACCATAAATTTATTTTGGACATTTATTTCATTAGCTTTTACAATTATATGTTTGGCAGAGCATAAATAAATAACTGATACTACCAACAACTTTGAACAATGGAACAGTAAGAAAGTAATTTTGTTTGAATTTATGTATTTTATTAAAAATACTATTACAAAATAAATTTTAAATTAAAGAGAAATGAAGCATAAATAAAAGTAATCATGCCTGTTCTTAGGTTTATTCATCCTCCATTTTTCTACAATTTTATAATATACATTTAGTAATATTAATGCATTAATTTCATACATAATATAATTTTGAGGTTTTTTAAAAGTAAACTAAAATTCATGATTTTAGAAAATGATTATTTTTTTCCCAGAAAAATGTTTTGACAGTGTACATGTTTCAAACATTTCTGAGAACAAATTAAATTAAAACACGTGATTTAATATTTAATCAAGTCTTGAAGTCTCAAGATATAACATTGAAACTAAAAGCATAATTTCCTAAGTAACTTAAAATTTGTCATGAAATGTAACAAAAGAATAGTTTACATTGTGAAATAATTATGTTAATTTTTTTGCTTTTGGAAATTGTCTACAGCTTGTACCATGTAGGTTTGTCATAAAAAATGACCTTTAAGAATCTTTCTATCAGCGTTTGGATAAAAATTATCCAACCATAGTATGTAATTGCATAAGAAAACTAAAAGTATGGTTGGTACCTTTAAAATTAAGACTGTGTTGAGTGCAAATCGTTGGGTTAAAATGTGCTTTGTGTGTGTAATAATAGAAGAAGTGACATGTTTGAAGCTAGAAATTATAGGACAAATACTCTTTCTATTTGAGATGCAACCCACATAGCACTCCCATTTCAAATCCATTAAGTAGGGAACACTTCAATAACTTGTATAATTTAAAATACTGTATACATATTGAAAGATTACTTTTTTTGGTCATAAATGTGAACCAACATATTACATAACTGAATTAAGATCATAGAAAGGATAAATGAAAAGAGGTAAGATAAGCAAACAACATGTGTTTGTAAACATTGTTAACCTTTAAACTGTGCAAACTAATTTGTCTTACTGGGCAATTAAAACTATTACAAGTCTTTGTTTATTTTATTCTGATAAAGACTACACCCATGTTGTTTCTCTTTGCTAAGTATAATTGTAGGGAAACCCTGGTTTCACTTTTGACACAAATGGAAAAAAACTATTGTTATTAAAAATATATATATATAATATCATTAAAAAAGTTGTTGATTCACATGAATAAAGCATTTTGTTGTTGATACGCTCACAAATGTTGAATTAAACATCTGAATTCAATTCTTATTAAAAGACAGTGTAAGTAGTTTCGTGAAACTTGAAGCTACAACTTTTCCCCCTGAGAGTAAATTAATATACCTAGGTTTACCTACCCTGAATTAGTAATGAAATCTATGAATGTTTAAATAAATATTTTTCTTATTAGTGTTAACAATTCAAACTTGTTTCAACCTTAATTTTATTCTTCCAGTAGTTGTCAATTTCTGAAAGGAAACTTTCTAGAGTTCACATTGATCATGTAGCCTAATTGATTGTGGATGATCTGTTTGTGTAGTGCAAGAAGAATTTAAAATCATTGTGTGACAAGTTCATAAACTTTATACGTTTTTGATGCACTCTTAACAGTAAGGTTTCTGAAATTAGCTCTTAAGTAAATATTTGTTCTTGGAACTAAAGATTATTTCTTGTATTTGTGATACTTTGAGTTTTGTAACTGTGGAGATAAACGTTTTTAGTGTGCTATTTGTTTGAAAATTGTATGTGTAAAAAAGTTTTTTTTATATCTATGCTCTTTACTAAATCCACGCCAGGAATTTTATTAAAGTGTATTTATCTGTCACATTTTGAGAGTTGTTGAACATGGGACAGCATGCATTTTAAATGTGGTTTCAAAAGTAAACTATGTATATTTTTATATTGTAAGTGTTAGAATCTTAATATGAAAAACATTGTATATAGTAATTATTTAAGTGTTCTGGTTATTAAAAAAATCTTATAATAAATTTGTTTTTTTATTGTTCTTTACTAAAGAAAATATACAAACAAATGCTTTAAATATAGGTGATATGAATTAAAAATAAATATTTACTTTTAACTGTATGAATAAACTTTAGGAGTAATATTCAACCTAAGCTTGATTCAACTTTATACTCTGAAGTTTTATGAGAAACTCACTCGAGATCGGTTTAAATAAAAAACTTGAGCATTTTAGGGGTCGGCAAGCTCATCTACAAAGCCCATAAATTCCAAACTTTTTTTTTGCACATAATAAACAGATATATTATTGTGATATTAAATCAGCTTACGCGGCTACAATACAAAGTTATAATTTTTTGCATAAATCTATGGAATATAAGATGAAAACTTCCAAAAGACAGAAATTACTTTAAATAAATAAATATATATATATATATAAAATTAAAAATGAAATATAGGAAATGGCTGAAATCATACATCAAAACCTAGCTTAAAATTGCAAAATCTTTCACCGCATCTCTTTTTAGTTTCCTGGATTTTGGGGCTTAGGATTTATCAAATAACAGGAAACTTTGTCAGTAAGTTTATTAGACCAGTGTGAATATCTCGATGGCTTAATAAATATAATACAAATAATAATAGTGTAGAAACACTATAATAATGTAGAGCAAGTGATATTGAAGGAAGGCAACCTGAAAGAATAGTAAGTTTAGGCCTAAATAGCAACAAACTTATCTCTTTAATTCTTCTTACACTTTTAACTATCACTTGCTTTACATTATTGTAGTGTTTCTATACTGTCATATTATACATTTCCAAGCCATTAGGCAATAATTAAGTTTATTCTTAAAATAATATGTATGAAAAAAGTGCTGCTTCCCAAGGCTCCCCATATAATCCTTTAACCTCCTTCCCGCTTTAGGGTATGCACCATTGGCTGCTTCCCTAACCCATACCCACATAACTTTTCCATCTCTTCCACTTCTCCCTCTCACCCCGTTCCCCTCTCTTTCCACCCAGCCTTCCGATTCACCTGTTCTTTATCCCTGCAGTGCCAAGCTCTCCAAAAAGGGCAACCCAAGGAGGAGTCAAGATAATTCACCCTGCCACCAGAACCGCCGTGTTCAGAACGAGTCCAATTCCAATTCTCTGTTCCCAGCCTCAGGCCATTCCAAGGAAAATCACTCATCTAAACACACTTCCCATTGCAGTCCTTCCAGACATCCACAACCAGCTCCCCTCACTTCTTCCTCACGAAAGTCTTTACAACTGCAGACCTGCACCTTCACCCACAACTTCCTTACTCCACCCCATGGGAAACCATGACCTGGGATTTTGCGTCCATACTATAGCAAGACGATCACCTGATCCTTTACAACTGCAGACCTGCACCTTCACCCACAACTTCCCTACTCCACCCCATGGGAAACACATGACCTGGGATTTTGCGTCCCTACTATAGCAAGACGATCACCTGATCCTTTACAACTGCAGACCTGCACCTTCACCCACAACTTCCCTACTCCACCCCATGGGAAACCATGACTTGGGATTTTGCGTCCATACTATAGCAAGACGATCACTTGATCTCCTCCTCAGCAGTCTAGTCCAACACGAGAGAAGCACTTAAGACCACGCGGCCATTGAAGCTGGTCACACAAAGTGTTTTTGACCTAACAGACTCAGCCTGGCATTCTTGAACTGGCATACCACCATAAATATCCGATGGTTCGCAGACCACAGTTTCTGAATATATTGGAACGCTTATGATGGGAAGAATTGGGTTAAAATCCCATATGGGTGTATTGATTTTTTTTTCACAAATGGTTTTATGCGCTCCCTCCACTCGAATGTAGCTAAACTTTCTCTAAATTCTTCCTTCCCCATTAGTGTAAATAACATGTGGATGGTCCAGACAAGTGGTAAGCCATAGATATGTCACGGCCAAAACATGAAGTCTAGTTAGTTCACAAAATGAATGGCCACTTATAGCTCTGGCCACCAAAATCAACCAAAGCATGAAATATTTAATAATCAAAGTATGTACTTTGATGACTTAAAATTTTTCAAAAAATGACCTATAGAATGACCAAAAAAATTCTAAAGAAGGATTTCAAATTTACATAAAATGACCAAAAATGTAAGCAAAAACTCATAATTAATGTACATGACTAGCATTTAAAAATATAAGTACTTATTTAACATATATGCCTATGGTATATTTTTTTCCAAAATGATTCGAAAATTACTGATAAAGGACGCAAACCATAAAATATGACCTAACAATCCAAAATGACATATAAAAAACGTTTCTACAACCAGGAGATTATGAAAAGAATGTATGTACACATGAGCATTATCTGTGATGTACCAAAAAAAAAATATGACATGTCATCAAAATCCAGGCAGTGATAATAATTTACCAGTAGGTCGGGCTTTGGCCAGCAAGTTAGATATGGCCAAAAGAAACTTGCCAAAGCAAATAATGTTCTCTATCTTAGTTGATATCTTATTATATGTAATTATAAGCATTTTCTGAAAGTTTAACAAATCACAAAAAAGAGGTGAACCAATCTTCTTAACACTGTGAGGCTTTTTTTTTAAACTGTTTTGTGCATTCTAAGCTGTCATGACATTTGGAGTAATACAACATATTAGCTCGTTTATACTTGCATAGACTTGTTGGACATTTACTTGTGCAGAAGCATCTAGTACATTCTTGACCACTAGTTAAAGACTGATCCGGTGATGCTTATTTTAAGGGTGTTGCCTACCTGTGATGTCACGGCCGGTCAAGATAGAATTTCCCATGTTAATGAATTTACGTTTTACACAGAGAGTTTTAAAGATATAATGTTGAAACATAGATATTAAAATTCTTAAATAATTCTAAAGATAGTCCTACAGTGTCACAAAATTATTATTTTTTTATCTTTAAGTATTTTTTATAAATCCTCTACAACTTAGGCTATTTATCTTGTCCATGAAAATGGCCTGTAGGAATCTTCCTGCCAGGATGTAGATTAAAAAAGTATGTGGTAGCAAATGTATATCTAGAATAGGAAACAATCGGAAATTAAAATGTAAGTTAATGTTTTCAAAGCGCAGATATTAAAATGACTGTAAGCACGTCAGAGGAAAAAGGAAAGGGTTATCAGCACATAGACAAGAGCTCTTTCAGGGTGAACTTCTCATTTTCTTCCCTCTCTTTCTATATTGTACATTAGGTTTAAGTGCTTAGGTGCGTCAATTTAAGATGCAACCCGCTTCGTAAAATAACTTTGAAATCTCCAAGAAGGCAACGTCGTTAAGGTGGGGATGTAGTGAAAGTGAGAAAAGGCCTGTGTTTTTGCAGTTTGCATAGCAACACTTTTTTTTGGCTAAAATAAATAAAATATTGCTTCAGTATGAACATACATAGTTTAATTTTCTTCGCATGGTGATATCAACAATTGTTGAATACTTGTCATCAGTATAGCTGCATTAGTTGACAAACTTTTTAAATGAAGAGATAAAGTTGTCATTAAATACTAAGACACCCTTAACAACAGTTGAGGCCCCCATATGAAGAAAATTAAAGTATATCCTTGTATTGAAGCAATATTTGATTTATTTTAACAAAAAATGTTTTGATTTAAAAACTCACACTTAACTTTCCTCGCATCCACTAGATCTCCACCTTAATGGTGGTATTTTTTTTACCTGGAATTGACTTCAAATTAATGATTTCAGTTATTTAATTTCTAATACATTCTACCAGCTATTTTATATATTGCCACTTTTACATTTAGTTTCAGTTATTTCCTGCAGGGACGCACAGAAATTCTTCTTAGGAGCATGGGTGGGGCAGTCCAAAGTAAAGAAGTTACAAGTCAATAGTCAATCAATCCAATCCATTACTCGTATAAGGCCAGTATTACACTATCACATTTTTCTTTGATCAAATAAATATATGTAATATATTTCTTTGATCAAATATATGATAAAAGATTTAACGCCGTCTTTGATCAAAGATGTGTTATTACACTACATCACATTTCTTTCAGAGTTGCTACAATATATGTTACTAAAAAAATTGACTCCAATGGTTTAATTTCATGTGCGGCGACTGTGAGTGCGATAATATCATTACTGCTTAGAAGGAAAATAAAACCTGTTAAATGATAGTGGGTTCGACCTTGGGTTGGGAGATGAAATTCAAGAGGGATTAACAGCTGCCTGCTAAAAGAACTTCAAACTGAAGATCCAGAATCTTATCAAAAATATTTATGGATGGCCTGTGAAACTTTTAAATATTTGGTAGCAAAAGTCACTTCATTAATTAAAAGAAAAAATACACACCTAATAAATGCGAAAACTGCTTCGCACGTCCAGGGTAATCTTTCAGACACCATTTTCTTTGATCAAACCTTAGAGCATGTTCTATAACGTAAATATGTGATCAAAGATTTGTAAAATATTTCTGTGATCAAAGATCTTTGAGGAGTCGTCAAAGATACATCACATTTTCTCTGATCACAAATCTTTGATCAAAGAAATATGACAGAAATGTGATAGTGTAATACCGGCCTTAGGCTCATACTGTGAACAAATTACTTAATTAGGCTTTATTTACACAGACTTTATTGAGACATTGGGTTATTTCCAACCACTGCTTTAAGGTGATTAAACATTGATAAATCATTGCTTTTTATTTAATATTTTATTTTTAGGCTACTTCATGTTCACCACGAGAGGGTCCGGACCTGCTGGCCCCCCCTCGTGTGTGCGCCCCTTATTTCCTGTAAATTTTATGCAATTTTCTTGAGAATAAACTAATTTTTTTGATTAATTTAAACAACAATTACATGCAAGGTTAGTGTTTGCTTTACATTAAGTGGAGATACTTATAAGTATGAATAACTAAACCGGAATTTCCCTGGTGGAAAAAAACCCACAGCTGGTCAAGATTACCCCCATGAGGCAACAGTGCAGCCAACCCCACCAGTGTTATATATAAAAACACTAAAGTGCAGTATGTAATAAGAAAGTTTAAAGGGAACAAAAATTTTATTATTTAAGAATTAAATACAGTTTAACCATTAGATATTATTGGAAATTAACTGTGACAATGAAAGTTACTTTATAGTAATTATTACTTTTACAAAAATAAATATTACAATTGCTTTCCAAATAAATTATTTAACCACAATGATTAGCCTATGCTGTGAGCATAACACACACAAAGTTTTCTTTCTTGCTAAATGTGAAGCTTAGAATTTAATTAATTTACAATTGCTTTTCAAGTATTTTTTTTAAAAAGTTGCCAAATTATATCAGGACAAATATAACATAATAATGAAATATATTTCAAGTTACATTATTAAGCTGTTAAAAAAAATTATTTTTCATAACTGAATTTAAGCTGATTATATGAATGTCTATAAACCCAGCAAAAATAACAAAAATTAATAAGATATGGGAGTATAACCCGAACAAGGTAGTAAGATGTGACGCTAAAAAAAAATTCAATTCATTGAGACAACTAAGTGCTAAATGCCTTCATCTTTGTCAGACATATCTGAATCGCTCAACTCCCACACTTCATCACTATTTGTCTCCTGTTTCAAGGCTGTCAACCCTGTCAAGTCTTCCAAATAGTTTGGGGTATTAAAAACATCTACCAAAAACTCAAAATTGCGAACTTCAAACTCTTTCAATACCGTATCTGAACAAGCGATACAACGATCAAACTTGTGACTCGTTACAGAGATTTGCTGCCACTGTGAAAGGAACCCCCTTATAGAATGTGGTACAGTACCCAATGGACTTCGTTCATCCTCAGCAATGGCAGGAGCTTTACCTCCCAAAGGGTGTTGTAGTGTTGCTACCATCAACTCGACAGCGAGACCTGATGCTATGCCGGAAACCCCTGGCCGCGTTACTGTACATTTCTGATCCAATGTGCGATCTCTTTGTGAATCTCCTGGGGCTGTCACATCGTTACAGAAGTAGCATCCCAGTTCTGGTCCTTCGTTTGGCTCTTCGCCCTGTAAACCATGCCTCATGACTAGGTATGTATCAAACCCAAGGGCTGCGTTTATAACCAGCTTCTTTGAAAAAGCAGAGAGGAGAGTGGGTAGCCATCGACTTTCCCTGGAATCCATCAGTAGAAATACAGTGTCATGAGTTTCTATTAGCTGTTGAAGTTGTTCGAAAGATTTACGGGCTTCCAAAGCCTGTGGATTTTCTTTCCCATTCTGTAAAATCTCTCCGATGACATGACCAGGCATTGGGATACTTAAATTCACCCCATTTGCATTTATGTGAGGGTTTATCAGCTTAAGGGCATCGGCTGCTGCTTCAGCCTTGTGAGAGCCTTGACCTTTGTATAGACTGTCTTTGTAAGTAAAGAGAGACTGCCGTACAGGATTGGAGTAAGAAACTCGTCCATTGTCAACGAGAGTTATTTTACCAACTCCCCAGGCGAGGAGTAGCCTTGCAACACTACATCCTAAAGTTCCAGCTCCTAATAAGAGACACCTAAGCTGCTTGAGACATTCCAAGTCCAAATCAGGTACAAGTCGCCACTTCATGAGTTTTAAGTTCAAGTCAACAGAGGTTTCAACAAGTTTAAGAGGGTTCATGCTTGATGCGAGGTCAGCCAACCTTGGTCCAAAATTTCCGCGGTCATTGCGCTCCCAACCAATCCACTTTACTGTGTCCTCTCCACTCTCAAATAGTTCAGTGAGGGGGGGAAGTTTGACACTAAGAACCATACTAGCATTAGCTGTTCGAATTCCTTTGGACAAGCTCAAACGAAGGCAGATTATATTCACCTCCATACCAATGAGTTCTGGAAAATGATATGCAAGTAGTGCCAGTAGATTTCGCAGTGGCCAACCAGGATATTCAGGTGACAGACTTGGATCACAAAACCCTACATAATGCCCCAACTTAGTTTTGATTTCTCTTAAAAGCCGCAAGGACACATTTTCCGAATCAACATCTAATAGGAATGCACTGTACAATTTCCAGTCCTCAACATCTTGAACTGCTTTTTCTAATAATGAGAGCTGATGTTGGGAAAATACTTCAGAAATATTTTGTGGCTTTTTTATGTAAGTAGTTGGTACAGACTTAACTGCAGGAAAAGCAAACCAGTAGTAGAAATGATATTTCTTCAAATCAGCATGAGCGAGAAGAAGAAAAGATACCAGTAAGGTGGGATTTTCAAACACTTTTCCGCTCGTAATGTGCTCCCAAACAGTTTGACCATAATCATTTAGCAATTTGGTTTTGTCGCAACTCTTGAAATCTTCAAGTGTATTTAGATTCAATAACTGGCCCTTAATTGGAAGCTGCAGGTTACCTTCTTCAAATTGATCATTATAGGCACTATAGTCAACAAAGACACTGGGTTTTAAACTGGTGTTACTTGTATAGTTAGAGTACTTCCCCCAAATTAGTCTAACTTTCTCTTCTAATTTGTCTATATCCAATTTTAGCTGCGACAACTTGTGCCAAAAGCTTGGCTCCACATAAGATGTAAAAGAAGCAAACTGCAATATTTCATTAGTATTTGTAGTCTGAGCCATCGTTAAATATGAACGCTACTAATTGAAAATGGATGTTTGCATTCCACTAAGTCACATAAAAATGACTATCTACATTGAATTATAATAGGCCGCGTTTACTCTACATTTCTAATAATCCATTACCTCTTGTTGAAGAACATCAAGACCTGAAACAAAACAAAAAAATTATAAATACAAATTAAATATGTTTGAGAAGAGTAATTTCCCAAATTAATATTTTTAAGTTAACTTATATGAATTTACCACTAGGATCCAAGTTTAAGGTTATTAAAATGTTTGATTGTACCTAAGTGTATTGTAGTTTTTATTTATTTATTCCACCGTGTCGCCTATTCGAGTTTCCCACATACTCTTATGGATGAATAATGATGAAGGTAGAATATTAGAGGAACTGTGCCTGCATTTGTATGGAGGGAGATTGGAAAATTACCTTGAGTACACCCAACCGGGATTCAAATCCTTAACTCCCAGTCAGAGGCAACAAAGTCTAACATTATAGAAACATGTTAAAAGCATGGATGTGACCACCGATGCAAGTAAAAAAACAACAATGCTCTAATGTTCACCATGATACTGAAACAAATTTATTAATGTGTTATATAAAAGCTATGACTATTTTTAAAATGTTTAAGACATTTCATTATCATGTTAAGCCCTATCACACCTTACATAAATGATTAAATTGGGGTTGATTAAAATTATTAGTGCGTGCACTAATGCTACACCCTGATTTTGGTTGGAAGAACAGTAAAGAAATTTCAAACATATTTATTTGTGGCCAACATTGATAACATTTTACTGTATTATTTGGTTTATTCTATAGGTATTGATAATATCTATCAAAAATTACAGCTGCAGATAACATTACTTGATGTATGAATCTATTAAAATTGATTTAGTAACTTTAGTAACTAACTTCTACTGTTCTTCCTACCAAAATCATACTTTAGTAAAGGAATTTAACAAAACAATAATAAAGTGTGTAGACTGGAGTGGCTATGAATAAAAACATTATATTATATTTGAGGCTAGTTTCTAATTCTACATTTAAATATTAAAATCTAGTTACAGTAATTATTAGCTATTTTTTATATTCAGGTTTTTAACTAAGAAATAGGCCATAGGCTAAACTCAAATAGCTGAGATTCATGCTTGTATAGTTATTATTTTATTTTTAATGTTATTTGAGAATGTTGGGGCAAAAACATGATAACCCTCCTAGATTTATATAGGATTTATTGACTATTCAAACTTGTATGAAATCTATAAATCTAGCTATGAAAAATAAATAAAATATTTGTTGATATTAACTTTCCTCAAAGTCTTGACTGACTATAAAAACAGCTTGAAGTTTAAGGGATAGGCTACCAGAAAACACTGTTAAAACATTTTTTTCATAAATTGGGGGTTATAATGGTTTATGCCTCGACCCCCTCATTTTTCGGGTGAATATTTCTCATAGTAATAATTAATTAACCATTTATTTTAGTAGTCTGATTTTGTTCATAATTTAGTCTTGCATCTAGTTTAGTGTATTTAATTCATTTGGGGTATTTAATGTGCTATTTCTGAACCAATATACTAAATCAGCATATGACTTAAAAATCAACTTTATTCTGGACTAGACACAATATCTTGTTTCCTGTCACATCCCTATTAAAGGGGGAGCCCCAGTTTCACCAATTATAACCTCAACTTCACCAATTATAATCTCAGCTTCACCAATTATTACCCCAACTTCACCAATTATAACCCCAACTTCACCAATTATAAACTTTTCCATCATGCTGGAAATTAAACCCGTAACACTTAGTGCCATTCCACAGAGGACACTTTCAAGATACGGTGTGGCACCAAAAAAGTAATCCTTTCACACGAGCGGCCACACACAAGCCACTTGATTAATTTAGTGCTACGATGGATATCAAAGAAGCTACATTGGTATTGTTGTTGCTAAAGCGAAATAAGAGGAGGTGTAGAAAGATATGTATGCACTCAATTAACACATCAAGGTTAATTTATGATGCTTTCTAGTTTCTTACATTACATGAAGACCTTTGGCAAAATCAAAGTTTTTCAATTATTTCGGGGTGTCAGAAAAAATTATAATAAAATGTTCAATATTCTTTCATTTTATCATCTTGTAGGGATAGTCTATTTTATAAGAGTTCCAGGCTGCAGGACATGTTTGTACCGCACAAGCAGGGGTGGGTACGGATCATTTTCATAGGGGGGGTCGTAGTTATAAATAACATAGTTACTTACAACGTTAGATTTCTGTTTAAAGCCATTTAATAATTTCTCATTCATATTTTATGTTTTAAACTGTGGTCATCCTCTCCAATTTTTTAAAACCAGACAGTTTTTTTATAAACTATTTGGAGTGGCCCTCCTTCAACAATTTTTTGGAAAATGGTTCACTCTAGAAGCTATGAGTAGCCTCCGCCTTGATTTTTTTAAATTAGATTTGTTTATAAGCCATTTAAAGTGTTCCTTACCTAGACATTTTTGAGATTTGGATGGCCCTCGAAGATATTTATAGTGATCCTCACCTTAATTTTTTACGATAGTTAGATACCTCTAGAAGATAATCTTTGAAGTAATCTTCCACCGTTAAAATTTTTAAATTTGAGTTATTTCAGAAACTAGGCTGTTTAGGGTGGTCCTCGCCTGAAAATTCTTCAAAATGACATGCACCTAGAAGCTATTTGGAGTTTTCCTCTCCTAGACATTTTTGAAATTTGGATGACCTTGGAAGATATTTAGAGCCTTCCTCCCCTGACTTTTTCTGCCAGTCAGATGCCTCTAGTCTAGTAGTTATTTGAAGCGGTCTTCTCCGGCAAATTTTTGACAATAGAATGCATCTAGAAGTCATTTGGAGTTTGATTTAAGGCCATCTTTCAGCTTCATATTTGATAATATCAGAGGATTTGAAATATATTTAGGGGGAAAGTTATTTCCAGGGGGGCAGAGTACCCCACAGTTCCACCGTTCCTGTTGTCCACACATACTCTATATTTGGTATTCGTAGATGAATTGCTCTCAGGCGATTATTAGTCTTCTTTGATGTGTGGAAGTTATATTGAACATTGAATATATGTGGACGAATAACGCATGTGCTGGTGACCTGGTGGTCTAGGGGTAAGGTATCAGACTTCTGTGCTGGGCGTCCGGGTTTCAATCCTCGGTTCCGGCACAGATTTATCTGATTACCAAACCCTTCCTTCACCTCTTACAAAACGTGTATTAATCACAACTTGTGAATGTGTGGAATGCCAGGCCTCCACCGTGGTTCGGAATCCCACATTAAACTGTAGGTCCTCCATTTCATCTCATAATCACCCTACCATTACACATTAACTAGTGTAAGTGCGTATAACCCGACTGGGTAGTAAGATGTGGTGCTAATAATAATAATAAACGCACGTGCTGACCCGACTTAGGAGGTGTCTGTGCATAAAAAGATTAAAAAATGGTATGATTTATAAGTGTTGTATTTTCTTTATAAAATTTGAACTTACATTTTGTTTTTTGTAGTAATTTTCTAACTTTCACAGGGGGTCAACTGACCCTTTTAACGCACCCCCACCTCCCCCCAACTGAATCCGTACCTGCGTACAAGTAAACTTATCTGTATTCTTCAAGATTTCATCCATTTTAACATGAGTGAAGCGATACAAATTGTGTCTTGTGTTGTGTTAAAGCTCTCGTTCAACTGCAGGTGTTTCCTGTGGCTCAAACACACATTCTGTTGCTTGCAACTGGAAACAACGAGACACAGAAATAGTGTGGCAGAGCACAACTTGCAAGGCATAGAATCTGTGGCCTGCCCCATGGGAAAGGTTTCATTTAATACAGGGATTCTCAACCCGTGTCCTGTGGCACTTAGGAGTGCCGCGAGATCAATCAGGGGTGCCAAGAGATTTTTAAGGGAGGAGGGGAGGTAAGTTTAAGAACACCTAAAAAAGAAAATATAAATAAAAGATATTAACACAAAATAAGTTAATAAAAATAAACAGAGGAGCGTATTGTCTTTTAGCGTTTCTCTCAATTGCACGTGCCATGGCACCCGATGTGAGATGCCTAAGAAATAACAAGTTAAATTTGAAAAGACGAGCGAGTCATCATTGGCTGTTTTTTTGGCTTGGATTGGCGAAGAAGTACGATAAACCTAATAAGAAAAACAACAAACCTATTGCCCTTCTCAACATCCTATTTGTGTGAGCAAGCCTACTCAACTATGGAAACAATAAAATTCGAAGCAAGAAATAGACTGAAAAGTCTCGAGGATGATATGTGGGTTGTGTTGTCAACCGTTAGGCCAGATTTATCCCACTTTGAATAAAAAATGAAAAATGTGAGAAACAGAAAACTATAACAAGGTTACCACAAGATTCTAATCCCCTTCCTAAGTATGCTGCGAGCCTATAAAGGTTGAGAATCCCTAATTTACTACAATGGTTTTGTGGTATCATAGCAACACAATGTGTCTTGAAAGTGGCCCGCATGTGAAAGGACACTTAGTTTAGTAGGCACACACACTATTGACCCAGTTGAGGTGGATTAATCTACTTATCATTTGATATACAATTAAGATGTTACAAAAGTTTTAGAAACTTGCAACAAACTTAACCTCTATGTTGAAAAATGAATGAACTGGTAATGTAGGCCTACCATGTTTCCACATAATATACCACTTTTATAAAAGTTTAAATTTGTATCATAATAATTATTTTAAATATTAGTCTTGGATTTTAGATATGTGATGTCATCTAACAGTTGTGGCAATTGAAATTGTTTTAGTTTGGATGGATGTGTCTTGTGTTTGAGTTTTGTGTAATTTCATTAGTAAATGTTACATATTCCTCAAAACAAGACACAAAGATAGTCTCAGATGCAAGAGTTGGGTTTGCTAGGAAAAAGGGTGAAATGTGGCTATTGTATACAATTATTGCGTGTTTGTAAAAACAATAATTCTTTGAAATATAGTTTTGTGTGTGCTGTGTGTTCCCAATATGGGTCTAGTACGCAAACAATTTATTTTTGAATAAAATAGCACTAGCCAGATGACGTTCTAAATTACATGACACATAAAAGGTTAAGACGTTAAAATATTTTGCTTTGATAATAGAATAATTAATTAATTTGTGAACAAACTAAAAATACATAATAACATATTTATTTTATTTTATCAATGTGTTTAACTACTCATTCAGGTCATACACTTGTGTACTAATTATGCTAATGGTTTTAGGGATTAGGAATGTTACATTTAAAGAAAGTGTACCCACATTTGCATGGAGGAAGAGTGGAAAACCATTTTAGGAAAACCCCTCTCAGTACCGTAGGTACTTACACTCAACCGAGATTCTAACCTCGATCTCCCCGTCATCAGCAGTCTAGTTTACTGAGAAAGTAGCGCCTTAGACCATGCGACCATCGAAGCAGGTCTTTACCGTATTCACACCATGTCAGTTATCACTTCATTCCACAATGTACACTGTGACAATTTTGCATGGAAATAACTAAACTCTAAATAAATGTATATAGGCCTACCCATCTCAATTTTTTATTAACATTTAATTTTCTCAGACATGGGAGGATAAGTTAGTTTAGGTTGGGGTTAGTTTGTAATCAATAACAAATAAAAAATTATCTTATACAAACTAGGATTATTATTTTATTGTAAAGAAACTTGTCAAAAAGTGACAACAAAACGCTCTAAATCCAACCGCACATTCCTTACTAAATGTTCATTACAATAAGCCTGGAGTGGACTACCTTGTCGCCAATCACCATAAGTGGCCAATTGGCCATAGTATTGTGACTAATTGACTATAAAAGTATGGTCAATTTGAGTTTGCCAGCTTTCACAGATAAATAAAAATTTTTACTGATGGCATGTGATGGTTGCAGCTTGATATTTCATGCATATTATTGGAAGCATTTTTATATGTGCATTAAGTTCAGATATTCAGCCAATGTTTCTGAAACCACTTAGACAAAAGGATTGTCAAATTTCACATTAAACTATCTTATATTTTCAATTTGAAAATTTTTCATCATTCGCATCTGAGTATTCAAGGTGTACATGTTTTTAATAAACTCATCCAAACAGTATGTTGTTTTAAATCTTCGATGGACACTTATTTATCAATTTTTACATGGGGCAGTAAAATTAATTTCTCATTCGCCACACCTGCCCACCCCTGCAATAAACTATTTTGTGTATTATTTTAGTTTTCGTAAAGAACCACTTGATATCAGCCATTTAGATTTGCCTGATTAATTGTAGGTTAGTATGTTCTAGTAGAAAATAATATTTTTTGTTATTTATATGACATTTACTTAAACCATTTAGTTTTAACTTACCAGTGCTAAAATAAAATATCTCGAACAATCAAGATGTTTTTGACAAAACGTCTAACATTTTTTGGGCATCTACAAGTTTGTCTGCCAGCCGATCTCTCTTCTTTTTAGCCCACCAAATTCTCCATTCTTTTGATTTGTACCCTATGGCACAACCCGCTAAAAATGTTATTATTACTATTGTTTTGAAAGTAGATACGTCCATTTCAATTACTGCCATAGCAACTCAATTTTAAAAAGGTAAAATAAAAGTAAAGTAGAACTAAACCAAAATACTGTTTAGTCATAAAGAGAGCTTATGAAATATATTTATTTTTACATACATAATATTTGAGGTTATATAATGTCATTGTACTTAACTTTAATGATTTTGTTTGTACTTTTTTGATAGTACTGTTTTGTTTATACTTATTTATTTGAGTTCTTTGCTGTTGAATGTATCGTACAAAAAGACAAATTTGAGAATCTGATTGACACGTATTTTCAACTTGCGAGTTTTGATAATTATTTGTTTACTTTTTTTAGGATGGAGAATCAGGGCTACTAACATTTCCCCAACAAATACACTAACTTTAATCAAGAAACAAGTCTTAATAATAATAATAATAATAATAATAATAATAATAATATTCAACCATCAAAATTTTACTGAACAAATTTAACAAGTATATAATTTTAAGCTATAAGTAGTGATACATTTAAAAAAAATCATTACACCTCTTGAGTTGTAAGGGGTCAAAATGGTAAAACTTGCTATTTGATGCCTTTTGCCTACCATTGTTAAGGTAGATTAATATTAATGTATGGGTTTGAAATTTAGTGTGACTACAGACATTAGACAGACTATAAATATTCATATTATGATCTGTAAAGAATGAAATATTTGTCATAATAATAAATAATAATAATAATAATTATAAATTATAATTATTATTATTATATTAATTATAATAATAATAATAATTATTATAATTAATATTATAATATAATTATAATTAATATAATAATAATAATAATAATAATATTATTATTATTATTATATTAATAATAATATAATAATTATTATTATTATTAATATTATAATATAATTATAATTAATATTATAATATAATTATAATTAATATTATAATATAATTATAATTAATATTATAATAATATTATAATTAATATTATAATAATAATAATATTATTATTATATTAATTATAATTATATTATAATATTAATTATAATAATAATAATAATAATTATTATTATTATAATTAATATAATAATAATTAATTATTATTATTATATTAATTATAATAATAATAATAATTATTATTATTATAATTAATATAATAATAATTAATTATTATTATTATAATTAATATTATAATAATAATAATTATTATTATTATTATTAATATTATAATAATAATAATTATTATTATTATTATTATAATTAATATTATAATATAATTATAATTAATATAATAATAATATTATTATTATTATAATATTAATTATAATATTATTATAATATTAATTATAATTATATTATAATATTAATTATAATTATATTATAATATTAATTATAATTATATTATAATATTAATAATAATAATAATTATTATATTATTATTAATATAATAATAATAATAATATTATTATTATTATTATTATTATATTAATTATAATTATATTATAATATTAATTATAATAATTATTATTATTATTATAATTAATATAATAATAATAATTATAATTATAATTATTATTATTATTATTTATTATTATGACAAATATTTCATTCTTTACAGATCATAATATGAATATTTATAGTCTGTCTAATGTCTGTAGTCACACTAAATTTCAAACCCATACATTAATATTAATCTACCTTAACAATGGTAGGCAAAAGGCATCAAATAGCAAGTTTTACCATTTTGACCCCTTACAACTCAAGAGGTGTAATGATTTTTTTTAAATGTATCACTACTTATAGCTTAAAATTATATACTTGTTAAATTTGTTCAGTAAAATTTTGATGGTTGAATGACCTGAGTAACGTCCTCATTAACATATACCGGTATGTACATCCAAATATGTATAAGGATTGATGATTGAACTGAATTAATAAAAAAAAAAGATCTATTAGAAATTTAAGCTGTGGGCCCCTACACTAACCCCACATTTTCACAAGTTATTGAGAACAAATTTAATAACCAAAAAAACGTAAAGGTCAATTATTTTATTGCATCTTTCTTAAAAGATAAAATGCCAACTTAGATTATGAAAATGAGTTTGACAGACTGCAAGGCAAATGTCATAAGCTTGTTAATGATTATAAAATAGCTAAAAACTTCATCAAAAGCAATAGTAATTTATTTTTTTAATGTTCACGAGTAATGGCCGTACCCCAATATATTTTTTGGAAGGGTTTTTCTATCTAGGTGGATCATCGTAAAATCTCCCCACAAAAAATTTCGAGAATTATTTAAACTATTGAATCTCTCTTCAAGTAATTTAAAGTTTTATTAAAATATAATTGTGGTTCTGAATTTAAAAATTCCAGAAAGAACTGGTATAAGAAAATAGAAAGAACAAAAATTATATTAGTAATTAACTAATTATACTTTAAGAGAATTGGCCCCTTCCCTTTTAGATTGGGCATGAAGTAAAAGATTATATTCATTTCTTTAGCACCTTTTATGTAAAATATTTTCATTCGAATTATTCAAAGAATGAAGACAAGCACATGCCAAACTAATAGGTACTCAGAAACTTCTAGTATGTTTGTTGTGAAAATGTTGTTTGAAAATATTCTTGGTTATGGCCGTATCTCTCTCCAAGATATTACAAATAAATATAATAGAGGCCTATAAATAATAGTAGATTATAGTCAGAACTAGAATAAAATAAATATTCAACCATTACTGGTATAGTGAGCCTTTTTAGCGAAGAAAATCTTGCAACAATTTAAGGAGTGTGGTCGATTTTACTATAAAAAGATATTTTTATGTTTATATTATAATTCTCAGTCTAATAATTTTGAAAACTTTCTAATCTTGGTTTTATCTTCTATATATTAATTCAAGAAATAAAATAATACCAACACTTTTTTTAAATTAATTGAAAATAGGTTTACTTTATCGTACACATAATATATGAGCCAAAACCAAAACTTGAATTTTCCTACCCACAAACAATTAAAATATAAACTCCTCTCGAGTTGATTGAGTTTAGGTTTCATGAATAAAGTTTTGTAATAGCTCTCTCCATTCTCACTTTTATAATGTAGTTTATCAGCCTGGTGACGTCAGGGTAAACGTCAGTGAATCGACTTAAGTCTTCTGTCTCTGTCTAACTGTTTCATTATTTCTCTATTGCGTTCATTTTAGTTCAAAGCAGTTTCAGAGGCTGGTAAATCTCTGATGGCTATAGTTGGCCTTCATCGTAGTTTCTGGCAAATGTTTGCTGTATTTTATTTTTAAATAAAGATAATATATATTTTAATTTAACATTCAAATATTACTTTGGTAGTTTATTTTCCTTGTGTTAAACACTACTAAAAAAGCCTCTATAAATAGTATACATATATCAACAAAAGTATTTTCAACAAGTTTACTTCATTCCAGAAGAGAACTATAATATATCAGCTGTAACTAGTAAAGAAAGTTGACCTACCAGTGTACGTCTGTCCTGTCGACTGTTTGGTTCGTTATTTTACAACAGTGTAAATTATTAGGAACGTTTTATTTTATTGAGTTAAATCGTGTTGCTTCAATAGGAAAAGTTATGTGGCGGTTGATTCTATTTTGAAAGGAGAAATTTTCCATATGCCTTTATTTTACTTTAAGTTAGCTAAATTATATAAAATATAATATGTTTCTAAAACTCACTAAGCATAGCAGACTACCAGAGTTATGTTGGCTATACTTAAAGTAACTCGCCCGCCAACTATCACTTGTTTTAAGATAATATTATAATATTTGAGTTTGTATTCGATTAGTTTAGGTGTTAACTTCAAACCTATGTATGCAAATCACCCGCAATATCTGCATGTACTTGAAACGTTAATCGTGTTAGCTGTAAAATGACTATCGTTAGTTGAATAGGTAGCTAAACACAAAACACGATGTACTGTGTAGTGTAATACTCTATTGTGGTGTAAAATCAACGTACTAATTACATACCTACGAGAACCTTATAGGAGCTGTTTAAAAATTATATTGTTGAAGAGTTGATATTTTTAAAACGTTTTATTTGCTCTTTTATTTTTTTAAAAAAGAAGAAAAGACTTTTATCTTCTAAACACTAGAATAACAAAAGTTATAGCGTATACTTTTTTAGCGGCTCGGTAACTGATACAAATAAAATATAATAGTTACATCCATGCCTCACCACAAACATGGTTGGGAAAATGAGTGCAATTAATAATAATGCCAAGTGTGTTTTATCTGAGTGTGTGAAACGTGATAAAAATAAATGGCCATGAGTTGATTACGTTCTAATAAAACATAATTTCTCTTTGGCATCATCGAATGCGCCCAAGGTGTTAATTCTTTCTACTCTTCGGTATGGAATGGTGAGTGTTAAAATTAACCTATCCTATTGTTGAAAACTAGTTTTGAATTTTGCTTTTAAAAATCTGTTTAAAAAGAAATTTTCGCCATAACACCCACTGTGTATAGTATACTGTATATATTATTTAAGGCGGGACTACAGTTCAAGTTCCACTGGAAACGTTTTAAAAAGGTTTTTTTTTGTTTCAGGGATGCATAATGCATATTATGTTAAAACAAGATGACACTAAGAATTATAAAAGTGACAAGGTTCTATTTAAATAAATATTAATACTATTAACTAATACATCCACTAAGAAAGATCCTTGAAAAGCACAAACTTCCTCGTAAATAACTTACAAATGGGCTACATAGGCCCTAATTTATATTGGCCAGAATGAATTAATTCTAATAGCATAAAATCAGCTTTTCAAACACTTTGGATCAACATTTTGGAGCTCTTTAGAGAATAGCAATACTGTCTTTAAGCCTCCACGGGTCAAAAGCTGGACATATAATCTTACTAAATGCGTTATAAATTACCCACTTTTGAAAAATAAGTGTTTCAAAATTTAAATCCAACTACTTTTTAAAAATAGTTTGAAAATGGTAGGCTAAGAAGGCGCAAATGTAAACAATTAATAATCAAGTTTAGTTAGTGACTACTTTATTTAGTTTCCAAAATAACACGTTAGGTCTCGTCTAGATTAAAACTAAAGGATTACATTGTAGCTGGTATTGTCAGATTCGATTATGCTATCCGTGTTCCTTCTGTTGTAGCATCAACTGAAATATAGCTTGTATATAAAACTAGTTTTTAAATATGACACCGAGACAAAGGAATCTAACCCGGGACTTTGGATTTGGCGTAACCAAGGTCACCTTAATGTTTACTATAGACAGGGGTGGCTGCCTAGACCGCTACCTTGGGGGGGAGGGCAAACAGAGCACCATCCTAACCTAACGTAACCTGGGTGTGATAGGTAAATAATCCCCAAACCTAACAATTCCAAACCTAACGTAGCCTGGACTTAATAGTGGAGTTGATAAGCATAAAAATCGTTCACTGTTTGATACTAACATTAAATTTTACATATCGGTATAGTTAGTTTCTTGGGGTGAGTAAAATAGACTAAACTTACAGCGCCACTCTTAAACATTTATTTTACATTTGCCATCTTGAAAAAATAGCGCCCTAAAGCGGGTTTTTACAATTATAACGTAAACCGTTCATTATGTTACCTAAATATAATAAAAAAATAGAGAACATTTTCTACAAAACATGTTCTTATAGTATTTTTTGTAATCCTAACCGTTTTTGTACAATCTCGCAGTGAAACGTTTGGAGTTTTCTTTCAGAAAGCGTATAACCCGAACGGGTAGTAAGACGCGGTGCTAAAATTAATTAATTAAAATTCTTTCAGAAAATGTTCCTGCCTAGGTTACTTTAGGTTTGAAGTTGTTAGGTTTGGGGTTTATTTTCATATTTTCTTATAGTCCATTCGCCATGGGAAATGTGGTAGCTGACAGCTAACAGAAAATGTAAAATTGGTTAAAAGAAAAACTTCATTAAAAATAAATGGTTTTTGTGACAGTTTTGATTGCCAGAAGTAATCATTTGGTTTGGTGAATGAATACATGAGGGTATATCTGGTAACTTTTGCAAGTTGTCAGTTACCACCAACCCTTAGGCGATTGAACTATATTATTATCCACCGGTTATATAGGAGGGCGTCAAAAAGCAATCCCGCCCGGGTGCAAAATTTACGGGCCGCCCCTGACTATAGACGTTCTTGGACTAGTCTCGCGTCCGTTACCGTTGTCATTGTTCACCATTCTTATTTGATTAGTGATGGATCAGGATAATTCATTCTAATGATATAATTTTAAAATTATGTTTACATTATTTAGTTTTCACTCTTTGAACAACATAAAACCCACGCCGGTTAAGAGCGCGGACATAAGCTTCAGTAGTCTTGTATTTGGTTTGGCGGTCGGGAGTTTTCGAATCTCCGGCGAGTGTAGTGAAGTGAGTTTTCCAAAATTGTTTCCCACTCTCCCTCCACCCAAATCAGGGTACACTTCTCAGGAATTCTGCCTTCTTTGTCCCGTCCTCGTTAAATTAAATTGCGAGTATTCCGAACGTATAATAAGACGTGAAACACTTGATTTTTTTAAATTATTATTCTTGGCACCACGTCTTATAACCCGTTCAGGGTATCCGTATTTTTAGTTACAAAAAGGGGGTAGTGATGAGAAGGTAGAGTTAGGAGAAAATGTACTCGAATTTGCGGGTAGGGAGAGTGGGAAACAGTTATGAAAAACAAAAACAGCCTAGACACCCAGAAGGGATTCGAGCTTAGATCTCCCCAAAAACTGCAAACCAGACTAAACGTGTATGAGGTTTAGTCCGCGTGTCCAACTATGTGTATCAGCTTGTAAAAACAACATAAAATTATGTTACCTTGGAGGCAATATATCGTGTTTTTTTAAACACAATTAAAATAAATTTGTTTATATTGACGTACATCGCTAATGAGAGGCACCGTGCCCGCGGCGCCATCATTATTAATTATGTTAATTGGCTGTGCATAATTTACCTCTAAAATAATTCGTTGTACGGAAAACTTATTGCTGGTACTAATTTTTTTAATTTTTTTTTAAGACACTATGACGTGAAAACTTTCTGTTTGACGTAACGTTGGTCCAGTAATTTGGACTAAATTAATAATATATTATTTTGTTTTTAGCTCTTGTCTGCGCACAAGTTAGTTTCTCGTCTTACTGTCACTTAAAAATGGATTGTTAAATTTCCACTGCTACTTTAGACTCCAGTAAAAAAAAGTATGGTAGCGTCGTGATCAGAGTGACAAGGTTCATTTGGTCGATCTGGCTTTTTATTTCATTGGTGAGTCTAGGATTTATGCTTCAGAACCAGTATGGGCGACTAACTAGCTTAACAAGGCAGCAAGAGAAGGGTGTATTTTAAGTAAATACCGTGATCCGTGATCTAAATTATCTGTCTCTAAAGCAGTTCCGTGCAGTTAAGTTTGTTCTGGGACTTCTATAGCGACAGTATGGAAAAGGTATAGGGTTAGCTATAAATATGATTTTATTTGGTGTTAACGTAACGTATTTCATATTAAAAAAAAGAGCGAAAAACAAAGACTTCTGTTTCCCCCGCTACAATACCGCTCCCGCACCACTCAGTCTTCTAAGGAATAGGTGACTTTACCAGGAGTACTTGATGCAGAGGGTGTTCAATTGGCTACCAACTTGTGGTAGTAGGGTTGTTTGCCACAGCGCGTTTGACTGACTATCTTAAATCAATGTTATAAAGAAAAAAATATCCCAAAACCGTGATGTACTATCATTTACAATAAATTACATGTAAGTTTTTATAAATAAATCTAGCCATACTTTCTGAACATAATCCAACTTAACTCAGCCTAACCCATTCCCGTGGCAGGACCAGTCAACATTACTACATTATAAATATAGTAACTTAACTTTTACAAGTGGCATTTGATTCGAGTCTTTTTCTCGAAAAAATTCACATATTTCCTACACTCTCATGACTCCTCAACGCTAGTATTTTCATTAAAGATAGCCAGTTAAATGAAATGTTGAAAATTTGCCTCTTTTGAAGGTAGTTAGTTAGTTAGTTAGTTGTCGCCTCACCCACGAAACGTTATACTTGTCTTAAGGCCCTTGGCCCTGTCGAGTGCAAGTCTAAAACCTATTTTGTGGGATGGTGGGCGGAAGGATGAAAGGCGCGGCGTGGCTTCACAACCGACCAAAGTATCCTTCCGTGCCAACAAGAACAGATGGATCACGAAAACCGTAGATGGCGCTAGCTACTGGACAGGTCTTGCGGAAAAACAATAGTTTGAAAATATCAGTTTTCTCGGGAACGAGTGAAATTTTTATGTTAATATTTTCAACACCCCTTCTAAGATAATGTATCGATGTTTATTAATTGTTACATTTTCTAATTTTTTGTTATGAAGCCGGCAATTTTCTATTGAAAAATGTTAATTTTATCGATATTTGATCACTGTCATAATTATAGAGAAGGTGTGTATATAAAAAGTATAACTTAATCAACATGCTTCTATTCTTGAACAAACAGTTTCCGAAAAGAAAATTGCAAAACAGTAAAAATTCTTGAAGATAACAGTTTGTTCCTACGGCTCTGCATTTCCACGCTAAATGAAAAGGGTCAATCGCCTTAAAAGTAGCCAGTTATCCGCATCGTGCAATTATATATCTCCTTTCTTGAAAATAGTCAGTCGTCCGCCCCCTGCAACTTATATTTACGGGATGTCAGTTGACCAATCTCTAAAACGTACACCTGAATTAAAAGTATCCAGTTGTCAGTTTCACCATATTTTTATTATTTAATTTTTGTGTTGTTGTTTGGACCATATTAAAGACTACTAAGATTGGTTTTATTTTTCTACGATTGATTTTTATGTTATCGAAGATATACTTCCATCTCTACAACCATGTATTTATCTATCGGTGTGAAAGTTGTATGTCTGAGGTAAGCACAAAAAAAAAAGTTTGCGGTCAATGAACAAAGATAGCACTCAGCGCTAACAATGTTTGCAGAAGCTCACACATTTTACACTGGTTTTACAGGCACTTAACTCGAGCTAGTTATAAGAGCGTTCATTCATAGTAATCTCCTATTCACAAGTGCGGCACCTTTCGTAGTACGTGTAGACGCCAAGCCCTAAAAGTACCACGACTATTTTTCCTTGTTTTGGTATCTTAAAACTTGATAGGAAATAATTTGTTTAGCATAACTAAAACAAATGAAGGTAAAAACGGGAAGAGTCACACTAAACACACTTTCCAGGAAAACAACTTTTATATCACAAAACCCATATTGACTCAAGTAATTACATTTTTTAAATTAATTTAAATATGACAGATACCTCTTTTAACCATAGTCTAAAGTGCATTAGTAATGTCTCATTATTGTCTAACACAGTGGTTCTCAAATTGGGTTCCGCGAACGGGTGTTAAGGGTTCCGTGAGACGATTAAGCGTAATGCTGGTAATTTTTTTTATAATATTTCCAAATTTTTATGCTAAAAATGTATAAAAATCTATATCATTAGCAGCATATCCAATTTAGCAATGAAACAAAATTAAATAACATTTTAACGTCATTAAAATCTAAAAAAAAAGGGGGCATTAAAATTAGGATAATTAACCTTATATTTGGAAGTTATATTATATTATTTTCCTCATGCAAAAATATTATGTTACAACATAAATGTAAGAAATAAATTAATTTTGTGTTAAGTCTTAATTTATAACATAAGCTTACAACTCAAATATATATATTTTTATTTAATGTTTAAAAACTTGTAGAGGGAAAGGGGATGAGACATGAAAACATAGAAGTTCCTCAGTAGGCTTCGTAGCTTTTATAGGGTTCCGTGGGATAAAATAGTTTGAGAACCACTGGTCTAACAGATAGCAGCACTAACTCAATTTGAACTAAAATTGGACTTGTCCCCTTTTGCATTTGTACCCTTCAAATTTGTAAAATAAACAGGTTGAATAACTTTATTTATATTTATCTAATCATAATGGTAACTAGTTTTTAAACCTGTAACCTGTCTCAGACAGTTTAATTATAACAATATCATCCAACCAAACAAATCTTTTTAAAAAAAATTCTAGTGGTAGACGCATGAAAGGTAAAAAAAATTAAAAAATGACAAACATGCACGATTTTCCTAAAGTGGCGAATAAGGAAGACACAAATGATTGGTTGTATTAGTATATTGCATACGAAAGCAATAAAGGGGAGACCGACAACCAGGTTCAGGTTTTTATTTTCATCGTCTTCTAAAAAATTACGAGGACAAAAACATGTGTTAACCGAACCGTCCTTAACATAATTTAATTAGCCTTTTGTGGTTTTTTCCTCTCTACGGATGATAAGGTTGATAATACGTTTTGTTTTCTAACAGGCGTTATAATATGGCACAGGGCAACTACGGTCGCTTAGGTGACAAGAGGGGAAAAAAACAAGTTGGGGTGAGAGATTCTTATTTGCGCTCTCGTGAAGTAGGTTCCCTGTATAGGCGATCTAGTGAATATTGTCAGAATGTAAAAACAAATAAAAAACTAACTATGTGGTTTGGTTTATTGAACGAGTGAAGTGAGTTCTCCATTTTTACTCCACCGATTTGCATCTGTCTGTCTATGGTGGATATGTCTCACGATAACTTTTGAACGCATACGGTAACCTGGTGGTCTAAGAGTAAGGTGTCGGACTTCTGTGCTGAGGGTTCGGGGCTCAATCCTCAGTCCGGGCACAGATCTAGCTGATTGCCAAACCCTTCCCCTTGAACAGGACGTGTATTAATCACAACTTGTGAATGTGTGGAATGCCAGGCCTCCACCGTGGTTCGGATCCCACGTTAAACTGTAGGTACTCCAGTTCATCTCACAATCACTCCATCATTACACATTAACGTAAGTGCGTATAATCCGAACGGGTAGTAAGACGCGGTGCTAGTAATAATAATGGAACGCATTCATTTGATTTAATTCAAACTTTTAACAGTTTGTTCTTTGTACCTCTATACAGATCAATTCGTTGGGGAAGAAAATCAAACTAAGGGTTGGGGAGAAATCAACCCTTATAGTTAGTATCTATAAAAACACGGCTTCTACCATTATTGATTACCTTTTAGGGCATTTCCTGATACCTTATCCGGCTTAAAATTGGTATATAAGTGCAAACCACTGTAATGACACTAATCAAAAATTAAGTTTTTAACTATTTTTTGGGGGTTGGAAGGGGGGTGCGAGGCAGGTTACTGTGGGCCCCACAAACAGAGTTTGCTCAGGTCCCCACGACTGCTAAGGACGGCCCTGATGACTTGATGGTATACCTCGATTTTCTAACGAGTGGGCATTTGGAGCACCTTTCAGAATATACAAACATATTTGTTTCGGTCAACATTGATAATATTTTTCAATATTACTAGTGTTATTTTATAGGTTTTGATAATATCTATCAAAAATGACATTTGTAGAGCACATGACCTGAAGTATGTATACGTGAAAGTAGATCTCATAACTTTTTATAGCTGTCATATATGCCCATTCCTAATAAATTTTGGATAGGATATGCTGCTGTAGGATTGTAATTAATTATTATTATTTATTATTATTTAGCACCGCGTCTTACTACCCGTTCGGGTTGTACGCTTAAGTACTAATTACACTAATGGATTAGGAATGGGGAAGGTTGAATTTTAGAAGAAGTGAACCCGAATGTGCGTGGAGGGAGAGTGGAAAAATATTTAGGGAAAACCACCCACAGTTCACCCGATCGAGATTCGAACCTCGATCTCCCCGTCCTCGGTGGTCTAGCTTAACACGACTGGCGCGTTAGCCAACTACGCCATCGAGGCGGGTGATTGTAATTAACCTCTCTCCAAACGGCCGATCAAAAGTTCAGTCTCACGTTCAAAATCTAGCTTCTCTAGATTTATATGATCCCTCGACAATATAAATATCCCCAATGTATTTCCTAATATATCCCCATACCTCCTTCGCCAGACTGTCGAAATAATAATCATAATCACAAGTCTTATAATGACTTCAAAATATGTCAATAACTTGGTTTTACTAACAAATGGATAGCTAAGAACAGAACAACTAAAAGACAATCATAAGGATTTTTATCAAATTTATTTGTAGAAAAACTTAAAAATTACACAACCAGTATTTATAACGGCGATTATTTAATCTAACAACTCTTTTTAAAAATTGTTCAGAGATCGAGTCACATACCCCCATTATTTGTTCTACATATCCCAAAGGGGTACCACCGGTTAAGAACCCCTGATACCTGATTCAGTGACCGAATGGTCTAAGGCGCCTCACTCTTGTGCTAGCTTGCTGATGACGGGGAGATCGGGGCTCTAATCCTGGTCGGGTAACTGATGTTGGTTTTCTCTAAGTGGTTTCCCACTCTCCTTCCACGAAAATGTGGGTCGATTACCTCTAAAATGCTTCCTTCCTCACCCCTACAAAATTAGAGTAATTATCATACATGCATATAACCTGAACAGGTAGTAAGACGTGGTGATAAAAAAAACCTGATCTAATGATATTCATACGTTGGGCTGCAGAATATGAACTAATCCTAAATCATACAGTCCCTGTCTTCCTTATTAACAGTCCTGGTAGATTTTATTTTTACTATTTTTGTTATACTTGTCTGCAACCAGTCTTATTTCCCGTCCCGGTCTTACACTAATGGAGGAAGGTGACAACTTTGATAAAATATCAAAAATTACGGTGCTTCAAACACTAAACTATAGAAAAATAAGCTAACTTTAAGCTAATAGAGTCATATTATGTATCTGTAATTAATTATAAATTCATTTTTCTAATTCAATTAAGCCTAAACCCTATACAAATTATCTTTTTAATCACCCTTGCATCAGGAACTTTTATATCTATTTAATCTAATTCTTGGTTAGGTGTATAAATAGGTTTAGAAATTAATTTATTGTCATCTATCCCTTTAGTTTCTACAACTAATAAGTTATTATAATTTGAGACCCGCCTCGGTGGCGTAGTTGGCTAACGCGCTAGTCGTGTTGAGCCCGACTGCCGAGGACAGGGAGATCGAGGTTCGAATCTCGGTCGGGTGAACTGGGGGGGGGGGTTTCCTAAATGGTTTTCCACTCTCCCTCCACGCAAATGCGGGTTCACTTCCTCTATTCAACCTTCCCAATTCCTAATCCATTAGCGTAATTAGTACTTAAGCGTATAACCCGAACGGGTAGTAAGACGCGGTGCTAAATAATAATAATAATAATATAATTTGAGTCTGCATTAAAATACAAGTTTCTTGATCATCAGTTATTTTAATTATATCAATTGTAATACTATTACCGGACGAGGAATATTATTTGAACTCACAGAATGGGAATGGAATTATTTGCCTTCGTTGATATATTTTTAGTGATACTCTCTTAGAGGGAGTATTAGCGACAAACTGCTCAGATTTTTATATGAATGGATAATTGAAAGGCCTTTTTTCCTACCAGAATCCTATTAACTAGTAGGATTTACATTGAGTAAGTTTAGGCCTTTCAGATGTATAACTTAGTAGTATTTTGGTAGGTAAAAAGGCCTTTAAGGTGTCTCCTACAAAAATAAGTGCATACATGGGCAAAGGAAACCGCATGAGTACCAAGGTACCAAACATCGTGTTTTCGATAACATCAAATGGTTTTTAATTTTTTGAAAATGTAAGAAAAGTCTATTTTCTAAAATCAGTAGGTAGATAATTTATAGTGTGATTCATAGCTCTCATATTCTTAAAAAAAAATAGAGATGAGAAGGGCGAATCTTACTAAACTGTTCCGGCACACGCGGGGAGAGAGTACTGAAAACATTTTATACAAGAACACCAACAATCCCGCCGGTTGAAACTGTACTTCACGGTTCCTCAAGTAAAAATCAGGGGATTATTCCACAGGAGATTTAATATATGCTGGGTGATAAATTGCACAGGGGATTCAATCTATGCCAAGTGGCTGTATCACATGGGGGATTAAATATATGCTTTGGATACATCTCAAGGGGAATTTAACCTGTTATGATAAATGTGTCCCACGGGAGATTCAATTTGTCCTGATGAAAGTGTTCCACGGAGGATTCAATATGTGTTGCTGGATGTATTCCACGGGAGATTCGATCTGTACTAGGTGGCTACATCTTACGGGAAGATCTAACCTGTTATGGTGTATGTATCCAACTGGTGATTTAACCTGCTATGATGGATGTGTCCCACGGGGGAATCAATATGCGCTGTTGAATAGATTGCACGGGAGATCCAATCTGTACGGGGTGGATACATCCCACAGGAGATTTATCCTGTAATGGTGAATGTATTCTATGAGGGATATTCACGGGGATTCAATTTATGCTGGGTGACTGTATCACACGGGAGATTCAACCTATGGTGATGGATGTATTCTACGGGGGATTCAATCTGTACTGGGTGGATGTATCTCACAAGAGATTTAACCTATTATGGTGAATGCATCCTACAGGGGTTTCAATATGTATTTGATGGATGTTTCGCATGGAAGATTTAACATGTGATGGTTGATGTATCCCACGAAATACGTATCTAACCACATTTTTGCTCAAATATATTTATGTCTACTTACCTACATACAAATGAATTAGTCTACTCAAATCCACTTTTGCATAATCAAGGGCACATAAAAAATAACACTTTCGTCAACATGTTGGAATCAATATTTGTTAAGTATCGTATTTATTATTTTTATACTTCGCATATATAATAAAGTTAAAAATGATTTTGATATTATCATTTAGGGCGAGTGTTTATGGTCCAGCTGTGAAAAGTAGATAAGATAATCGACCGTCAGATCAGTATGTTAGCGCCCC
>CABFWO010001697.1:77380-156642 GCA_902155825.1 Timema genevievae
CAAAATAGAGGAAGTGAACCCGCATTTGCGTGGAGGGAGAGTGGAAAACCATTTAGGAAAAACCGCCCCCAGTTCACCCGACCGAGATTCGAACCTCGATCTCCCCGTCCTCGGTGGTCGAGCTCAACACGACTAGCGCGTTAGCCAACTACGCCACCGAGGTGGGTATAAAGACTAAAAGCTGTCAATAAATTCCAGAACACCCTTGGCAGATATTTAAAAAAAATTGAGAAGATAATTAAATTATATGTTTGTACTGCAGCAATATTTAATTTATATTGACAGAAAAAATGTTTTGCCATAAAAACTGCAAAAAAACACTGGCTTTTTATCGCGTCCTCTTCCATCCCACCTTAAGTAAAATGAATTCCAACTTAATATCTTAGGTCCCTATGTAAAACAATACGATTAACTTTAAGCGTTTAATTTAAATCAGTTGAAATATAATACCTGGACATGGGACTCGGACCCGTATTGTATTGTATATTTGGCAGCATATAGCAGTCCTCCTGTGTCGCAAATGGCTGTGGTATCTGATAGCTCATATGTAGCTGATGATCCACACGTCCATCACAGACTCTGCCTTAAACTATGAGTGAAGAATTACCCTAAACATGGGACGAATCCTGGATAGCTCAATGGTAGAACATTGGTGCGCTAAGCTAAGGGTTCCGTGTCCAGGCGTCATTTTTCAACTAATAACTTTTCAAATTAATAGAACTGTAGTCTCCTTCATACGTACAGTGACGTAGTTACAATTATTTGCAAAGTGTGTGTTGATATTCATCTAATTGTACCGAACCTTTTATTTACAACAATCGTCGGTGAACCTGGTGGTCTAGGGGTAAGGTGTCAAGATTTCTGTGCTGAGGGTTCAGGGTTCAATCCTCGGTCCCGGCACAGATTTATCTGATTGTGAATGTGTGGAATGTCAGGCCTCCACCGTGGTTCGGATCCCATGTTAAACTGTAGGTCCTTCAATTCATCTCACAATCACCCTAACATTACACATTAGCGTAAGTGCTTATAACCCGAACGGGTAGTAAGACGCGGTGATAATAATAATACAACAATCGTGTGAATGTCTGGTTTAGAACTTGTGCTGTGCCAAAGTCACTTTCATGTTGACTAATGTGTCTCAGATGTTTGGTTCCATTTCATGTGAGGAAACAACTGCAGCCAAACATTGCTCATATTTGTTGTTCAAATTCAACAGTTTTGGGAAATTTATCTCTGTTAAAGAAAGAAAACAAATTTGGTAAACCAACTTCACATGCCAGATCTTTACCAAATTATGCTAAATTTCCAACTATCACATCCGCAAATATTATATTTCCTCGACGTTTAAAGTAGAATTGAGTCATATTGCATGTGTTTTTTAGCACTACGTCTTACTACCTGCAAGGCCGTAGCCAGCCAATAATTTCAGGGGGATGGGGGGTTGGTGGGCACATCCCCCAATTGCGGAAGGCTAGAAAAAATTCTAAGTGATAAACAGTTCTAGAAGCTATCTGAATTGTTTTTTATGGCAACATAACCCCCTAACTGCTGAAGGCTAGGAAAAATTCTAAATATTAAACACCTCTAGAAGCTATTTGAAGTTTTTTATGACAACATAACCCCCTAATTTCCGGAGGATAGAACAAATTCTAAATATTAAACACCTCTAAAAGCTATTTGAAGTGTTTTTTTATGGCAACATAGCCCCCTAATTGCCGGAGGCTTGGAAAAATTATAGATATTAAACACCTCTAGAAGCTATTTGAAGTTTTTTATGGCAACATAACCCCCTAATTGCCGGAGCCTAGAACAAATTCTAAATATTAAACGCCTCTAAAAGCTATTTGAAGTGTTTTTTATGGCAACATAACTCCCTAATTGCCGGAGGCTTGGAAAAATTATAGATATTAAACACCTCTAGAAGCTCTCTGAAGTGCTTTTTATGGTAACACAACCACTTAATTTGTACTTGTACCTTAATTTTGATATTATTTTTTGAATCATAAATAAAGCCCCAAACCCCCCCGACTATGGCCTTGACTACCTGTTCATGTTACACGCATATGTATTAATTACGCTAATCAGTTAGGTATGAACCCATTTTGGAAAAAAAAACCTTCAGTACACCCGACGGGATTAGAACCTTGATCTGTCATCGGCAGTCTAGTATAACACGAGAGAGACGCCTTAAACTATGCGGCCAGAGGAAAAGGTCACATTTTATGTTGGTTCATCATAAAGTCCACGGGTCGCACACAATCATGGATAGAGCCGCAAGCTTGACATGCCTGTTCTAAGATCGCTTGGTTACCAGATTCGATTCCTGACATTGGCATCTGCCTAGAAAATGTACTGGTTACAATGAGGCGTCCCCTTTTACAGTGATGGACTGGCGGTTGGTGGATTAGGTGGCGCGTTTTTTCTACAGTTAAGATGGAGATGTATGGAACGTGAGTTAAGGGCAGTTTTTATGGTAAAACTTTTTTTGGTTAAAATAAATAAATTATTGCTCCAGTAGAAACATATAGTTTAATGTTCTTCACATGGTGATATCAACAGTTGTTGAATATCTGTCATGGTCATGACCATAGCGGCACTAGATAATACACTTTTTAAATAAAGAGGAAAAGTTATCATTAAATTCCAAGACATCCTTGATATATATTCAAGAACTATTGAGGTCACCATGTGAAGAAAATTAAACTCTATCTTTCTACTGGAGCAATATTTTATTTATTTTGGACAAAAAAATGTTTTGCCATGAAAACTACTAAAATCCTGCCCTTAGCTCCCGTGCCTTGTATCCTCACCTTAAGTTAGTTTCTCATTAGTCACATGGGGGGTCACGTGGACAAATGCGTCAATATCATCTGGTCTTGTTTGCTGGGGATGATGAGGTCAGGTTCGAATCCTGACTGAAGGATTGTTTTTCCTAAATAGCTTTCCATTTCCTCTCCACGCAAATACGAGTAATTTAATTTAAAATTCTATCTTCCTCCCTCATTAGTATAAATATACAGATAGTCCCAGGGGTAGAAAGACCTGGAGCACAAAAATTGTTTGTAAGTCTTGTGTTGAAATAAACAGTTGGTGAATATAAAGTGCACATGTTCTGATGATAAAAATATGAATTGGGGTCCATACTAAAAGGAGACTATTCTGAAACCGAACAAGATGATTATTATTATTATTATTATTATTATTATTAGCACCGCGTCTTACTACCCGTTCGGGTTATACGCACTTGCTAATGTGTAATGGTAGGGTGATTGTGAGATGAAATGGAGGACCTACAGGAGGACCTACAGTTTAACGTAGAATCCGAACCACGGTAGAGGCCTGGCATTCCTCACATTCACAAGTTGTGATTAATACACATCTAGACACAGCGGTTTTATCTCGGGGTGTGTTCTAATTAGAATTGGGTGTGTTAAGCTGGGGAAGGGCAAGATAGGCTTTTGGAAAGGTTACACTACCATCCAACCGATATGATGCAGCTAATGACTTTAAAACCTTTTACGAAAAAAAAAAACACAGAAGGAAATATACTTGTGAGAGCTCTAAGAGGCAGAGATGGATAGGAGAAATAAAATAACAGTGTATAAAAGAGAAAGTGGACAAAAAATTGTATTGCATAAAATGTGTGCAAGAGATAGAAAGTGGACAGAGAAAACTTACTGTAGCATAAACTACTTGAATACATACATACATATATCTCAATTTAAAAAAATATAAATTTGCCAATTGCTCAGAAAATATTGGCTTTGTAAAATATATTTCAAACATGTTGTTTATTTTTAATAGTACTACAACTGTGCAACGATAAGTTATTTCCTATCTTAAAGTTTTGCGGAGATATGGTCAAAATTGCAGATATCCGCCTTTGTAAAGTACTCTCTAAGTCATTTTCCCCGATAAAGTGAGATGCGCTATTTTTATTATAATGTTAAATAGTGCCTAGATACGAATTTTAGTCAAAATCTTTATGGCCTATAACGAATTCCCCCCCTCTCTTTCCCATTGATAGACAACCCTTAAATTAAGGACTAGTTATCTAGTTTCAAAAACTCCCCAGGGAATCCTATAAAAAAATAACATAGATACTGTACCAAGTTTTAATCTGCTCGGTAAAATGTTTTCGGCTCTTGTCCGAGATACAGACAGACGGAATCATAAAAAAACACTTTTTCTGTTTCAGGGGGGGTCATGAAACATAGACATTTATCAAAATCTTGCGTTGGATTTTTTTTTCCGAAGGGCCGAAAGAAAGTAATGATAAATGATTAATAAGAAGGTTATTTAATTTTTAGCTAAGCGAGGGGAGGGGGGGAGATGACACACACACACACACACTTTTTTTTTGTATGTGCAAAGTGTTTTTACCAACTGTCCGGCTTGTCCGCACATTTACCCCACAAATGGGGTAAGGATGAGAAAGGTAGGATTTAGAGTATCCACATTTACGTGAAGGTAGAGTGGAGAACCATTTATACAAAACACCCTCAGTACACCTGACCAGGACTTGAACCCCTATATCCCCGTCATCACGAGAGAGTGTGACGCCTTAGACCATGCGGCCGCTGAAGCTGGTTTTAATATTTTTAGTTGGGAAAAGCTCATTGGAGCAAAACACCACTCCAAGTATATCCGATCAGAGATCTAACCCAGGCGTCCTTGATCAGAGCCAGACAAGCTAACGCACCTCTTGACTATACCGATACCTGCGGTGTTGAGAGCTTGTGTTCACCTTTCTTAACCGTAAGGCTGGGCCTACAATTTTGTATTATTTTGAGGATTTTGTGGTGGTGATTGTTGTTGTTGGAAACTACTTTACTTTCTGAACTAAACAAATCTGAGTTCTAAAACAAACATTTTTTGATATCTCCCATAAAATATTAATACACAAGGTAATTCCACATAGTTATAATAATAATAATAATAATAATAATAATAATAATAATAATAATAATAATAATATATTTCATCACCACGTCTTAATAACTGTTCAGGGTGTACGCATAGATGATAAGTATTCTAATCGGGTAGGGATGAGGAAGGTTGCATTTTAGAGGTAATATACCCGCATTCGCGTGTAAGGAAAGTGGGAAACCATTTAGGAAAAAAATCTTCAGTAGACCTGACCAGGATTCGAATCCTGATCTACCTGTAATCAGCAGGTCTTTATAGACACGAGAGTGACGCCTTAGACTGTTCAGCCATTGAAGTGGATTTGTAACTTATTCTGCCCAATTATTAATATGTAGCAAAAGATCATCAATAACCTTTGTTTATAAAACTACAGTAGCCCCATGGCTACTTTGGTGCTGAGTGACAGCTCACAGCTGACAGCTGACGGCTTTGAAACGCTACCGGACCAAATTATGTATCCCTACGCTGAACCATATGGTCTGCAAAAAACATGTGTTTAGCAGCTGTCACTTCTGACAGTCAAAATTTAGGTATATACCTAAATGTTGACTGTACAGAAGTCAGCTGTGAACTGTCAGTCAGCACCAAAGAAGCCATGGGGCTACTGTATGAACTGTTAATTGTAGAAAGAACAGAGGATTTTCAAAACATAAAAAATTCAAAAGTGGCAGACGCATCCTCAAAGGCTGAATGACTCACAGCTCTTTTTTGTGTGTGACCCGCGTCTTATAGCACGTCCGGGTCATCCGCATCAATGGGCTAGAGATGAGAAATGTAAAATTTATAGGAAGTGTATCATCATTTTCGTGAAGGGAGAGGGTAGATCGGGAAACCATTGGAGGGAGGGGGAGCGGGGAACTCAATTCACCTGGCCAGGATTCTAAACCCGTACCTCCTAGTCCCCTGTAAAACCAGACAAGACGAGATCGACACCTCTACCCGCATACCCTACCGGTGCGGATGATTCACAGTTAATGAACGATTCATTGAAGAAAACGCAAAATAACACATTGTATCAGGTAAAGAAAAACAAACTGTGAAATAAGGTCGGATAGCCATAATTGCGTTCTCCTTATTTATCTGTGTCTCTCTGTCTTCCCACGACCGCAATGAGGTGATAGCCGCCGAGGTTGAATTATAGCTGTTCCATTCAGCTTTGCGGCCGTGAATTCCACGTAGTAGAAGTGAAGATCACCTTTCACTTTCACGGTTAGCGCACTAAAAAAAAACCCCTCTGCAAGATGTCAATAACTTTGCGACGTGCTACTATTGTGGCTGACGTCAGTTACTGTCTTTCCACGCTGAAGTGAAATGAAGAAGGTGCGTGCAGGTATTTTTTTTATTAAGTAATATGTTGTTGACTGTAAGGTGAAAGTGTTTGTCAATGTTTATGATACCTCTCAGTCTTGCACCCACGGGGAGGAGGAAGGCAAGGGGGCTTAAGCCCCCCTCCCAAAATCCCCCCCCAAACCATAATCCTGGGCTAAGCGAAAACTCAACATGGCTTACAAATACGTTTTTATGAATCTAATTATAAATTTATCGCAACGGTGATCTCAATAATATTAATTAATTAGTTCAGAAAATGCACGTTAAAGACCCTAGTTTTTAGTAATGTTAGTATTTCTTATCATTCTTTGATTGTTCTTATTTAACCATGCACATTATACACTATTAGCTTAGTGCATTGTTTAAATCATGTTTTAATTTTGTTCTTAACTCAGATAACATTACCACATTAGTAACTCACAACAATGATATTATGTACTGTGTAAAATATTTAAGTAAACATAACTGGTAGGCCGATGTTGTTATCTTCAGCTACGTAAATATAACGAATGTTATTAGTTTTGCTACAAACATTATTTCTAGAGTCTAAAAATTGTCCTTCTCACTTCTTTTTTTTACTGTACCATGAATCTACCCTTTAAATAGTTTCCAACTAGAGATATCCAACGTTAAAAAAAATATATCAAAACTATCAATATAGCTTGAAGCCTCGCCGCTAATAACAATCTTGCATACGCCACTGAATTCTTTAGAATGTCTATAAATATTTTTTACAAAAGGAAACCACTTTGAGAGAACTTATCCGCGAAATTATGGACCTGATGTATACGGAGCGAGACTAGGTGTTAAATTTGCCGGGAATGGTAAAGGTACAGGTAGAAGTGTATGACCTTTTTGGTCGGGCTTTGGTGGGTCGGAGGCAAACTGTATTTTACTTTTCTAGGACATCTTCTAGAGATGGAGTGGGAGGGGTTTGGGGTCATGCATTCGCGTCAGACTAAAATGTCTACCTATTGTTGGCCGCAACAACTTTGAAGTAAGTCAAGTAATGTATATAGTTTATTCGAAGTATTAAACATGCACTTTCCGAACCGACTGATTCCATCAACACACGACTTGTAAACTAACTTCAATCTAGAAACAAGTGACCTGGTGGTCTAGGGGTAAGGTGTGCTAGGGGTCGGGCTTTTGAATGTGTGGAATGTCAGGCCTCCGCCGTGGTTCGGATCCCACGTTAAACTGTAGATCCTCCATTTAATCTCACAATCACCCTAACATTACACATTAGCGTAAGTGCGTACAACCCGAACGGGAGGTAATACGTGATGCTAATAATAATAATAATAATAATAATAATAATAATAATAATAATAATAATAATAATAATAATAATAATAATAATATTTAGCACCGCGTCTTACTACCCGTTCGGGCTAAACGCTTAAGTACTAATTACGCTAATAGATTAGGAATTGGGAAGGTTGGATTTAGAGGAAGTGAACCCACATTTGCGTGGATGGAGAGTGAAAAACCATTTAGGAAAAACCGCCCCCAGTTCACCCGACCGAGATTCGAACCTCGATCTCCCCGTCCTCGGCGGTCGAGCTCAACACGACTAGCGCGTTAGCCAACTACGCCACCGAGGCGGGTCATTCCACTAATTATACATTTTTCGGCCATACAATGAATCGAATCCGGGACCCTTAGCTCATTAGGCAGACACGCTACCGACTGAGATAAGGTGTCAGACGAAAAATATTCTGGAAGCGTTGGGGATCGAACCCAGGACTTCTGGATCTGTAACCAAGGAATCGGACCACGACCACAGAAGCGGGCAGTTATTACGCACGTACGTCTCGAAGCGTACTCTCTTCAAGTTTATTTTTATTAGATCACAAACTTTTACAAGCAGGCCTATATTGAAATAACCCGTTTCGGTGGTAAATGGTCTAATGCGTCATTCTAGGAATAGACTGGACTGCCGCGGACGGGAATATCAGGGTTTGAATCCTAGTTGTGTGTGCTGAGATTTTTTTCCCCTAAATGATTTTCCATTCTCCCTCCACGTAAGTGCGGGCGGGTACACTTTCCCTAAATCCAACCTTACTCATTAAAAGCTCATTAGTGTAATTAGTACATATGCGTACAACCCGAACGGCTAGTGAGAGGTCGTTACAAAAAGAAATAGTGAACTAATTATGAGCCACTTAAGTCAAATAGTTCTTTTGACATTGACCTAATGTATCTTGGGTGTACCCTGTGTTTACTTGGTTCCAGTGGCGTTTATTCAATGGAAGCAACGCTCCCCTAAAATTAAAAAGGGAATAAAGAAAATAAGAGAAAAATAAAGTTTAAACAAATTATTATGATTAGAAACCCCTCCAACAAGTATACTGAGATTAGGTGGCAGCTCCTCTTTCTTACAGCAAGCAGTTCTTTCTCAGACTGACTGGCCACTGGCCAGCCACTAGCCAGCTGGTCTCGCTCGCTCTTTTATTTTGTCAATCGTCTGTTTCCGGGTCTATCCGGCCCTCATCGGGGAAAGGGAAGCAGCGTTTCCCTATTCGAGTATTAGCGCATGAGTTCACTATCATGATTGGTGTATTATCGTACTTTTAATTAGGGCTGGGCCGATGCCGATTATTAATCCGATCATCGGCCGATTATCGCATAACCGGCGATTCCGATGATCGGTGTTTAAATCTCCGATTATTTATGCCGATTATTCTAAATGTGTGGGTATATTTTAAGTCCTAAAAAATAATATTTTATCTCTTCTCTCTAGTATGTGATCTTTGAATAATTAGCTTGTTCTTAGCGACTTACGTTTGAAACAAACAGTACATCCAACATTCCAAACAAAATATATCAAAATAAAATATATATTTACCATAGGTCTTTTTCCAATTTATGCACGTTATTAGAAATAAAAATACTCACAAGTAACAAATCTAATAATCATAAAATAAAATATTAGCAGATTGGTGTTGTTTTATTTCGATTTGTTAAAGATGCCCAAAAAATGAAACATCGGACGTAATAATCTCGCACATGCGCACATTTTGTTTTAAATGGAAACCGTTTTTCTTTTAATGCAAGTACAAAACTTTCCACTGGCAGGGAATTTGTTTCGCTCATATTTCAATATGAATTTAATTAATATATATTAATATTTAAATTTTACATTTTCTTTAATAGTTAAAAGTAAATTAAAATAAGTTTTAAAGTATTTTTAAAAAAAAACACGAAAAATAACTTTCGTTGCACATTATGTTATTTATTATTTATTTTATCATATTGAAGTAGAGAGGGGCAAAATCGTTCTTTTAAATGAACGATTCATTGTATCTGGTTCAGTTCAATGATCCGTTCATTTTGACCCGTTCACCGTTCATTCGATTTTCTAAAGGTAGTTTTTATTTAAATGTAGTTAATACAATGTTATTTTTCATTAAGATTATTTAAATTGTTAATAAAAAGATCGGATTACTGTTTAAAAATGGTGATGCCTTTTTATTATACTTTTTTTTAAGAAACCACTTATTTCTATACGATATTAAGATTTAGTAGTTAAATTATGATGGAATGCTTTGTAGAATCACAAAAACCTATGTTATGATATATCTAAATCACAATTCACAAAAATATTACGATTGTTAAAAATTGTTTAATATTGAAGCCATATTTTAATAGACATTGGATGTAAAAATTCCTATTTCATCTAAAAACAAAATAGATGTAGGCCTATTCTCCTTGTGTGCAAAAATATGTGTGCCTTGATTATTTTTTATCATTAAAATTAAATTTAAATTTGCTGATTATGATTTGTCTTTGTCTAATGAAAGGGTCAGTAGGCCTATTTAAACATAAATGTGAAATCATATTTTAATTATCTAACATGTACCGGTATATTTGCTATTTATTCATGTGATTTGTTTTTGTTTGGTGACAGGTTCGCTTGTCCTAACAATAACAATATAAAATAATAATTAAACCATCTTTACATTTTAAAAGTTTCTATTTAAATGTTACTAAAACCAACCTATATTGGACATTTTAAAACTAGTTTTTTTTTTTGCTTTAAGGGTAATTTTACTTTATACACTTATTAAAATTGAAAACAAAAATAATCGGCATCGGTGATCGGCCTAATCGGCAACAAATGATCGGCATCGGACTAATCGGCAAAATAGCTGATCGGCCCAGCTCTACTTTTAATACTGTTAAAATCTTATTTTTTGGGTTGAGTGCGTCAACAAGTGCACCAGTGGAAGTGGAGGGCTGCTGTGTCAAAACTCCTAAGTAATATTTTGAAGCACAGTTTTTCATCCCGGTTTTTTGACCCATTCCATCTTCGGGCAACCTATATATTAAAAAAACTCTGACGTTTCAATACGCGATTTTATGAAAGTGTATAGTAATTACCGGTGTGTTGGGTTGACAGAAGATTATATAAGTGACCTTACTATTTACTAATGATAGTGGCGTGTAGATAGCGTGTATAATAAATCCAGATTCAAAGCTATTATAAAGCAGGCCATCGGTCATACTTATTTGCAGGCCACAGCCCAAGAGAAAACTTTGCCAATCGTAAATTACCACTATTCTTATTCTTTTTATTTAAGTTAGAACTACAATTATTTTGTTTTATTCCATGCATAGTTTGTGTCACCCCCCTTTTCCTTCTTCCCCATAATACTTTTAACTAGAAAAAAAACCCAGTGAGCTTCCAATTAAACTAGTGTACATCAAACCCCCTTAATTGTAGCCTCATTGCTTCTCTTTGTCCAGAATTGACCACACGCCACTGCTTGGTTCCATTATGTTGTAGCTCATAAACTAGAGCCACAGTGTAATTATTCAAGGTAAAAAATGCTCTCTTTTCTCAGTTCACATACAAATATATTAGCTAAGAGTGAGATTCAAAATAATGACATTTAAACCAACCGCATAAGATTTTAAAATAAGCTGGCGGGCTACACAGTTCACAGTTAAAACACTTAAAACTTTAAGAACTCTTAAGTATGACAGTCAATGAGTTCATTATACACAATCGTGACCTTCGCCTCAATATCGTAAAGCTGACTTAGTTCGGAATGTTAAGAACGTAAAGTCAACGTTTTTTTGATCAAACAATCGGAAAGTATTTCCATGTGGTTATTTATAGTCTAGAGATAAAATATAGACTCACGTCAGCCATCTTTTCATAATCAATAACTATAATAATATTCATGTAATTATGTAAATGTGAAAATGCAATACAATGCATTTATGTTAAGCACGAGACAATAGATCAAATTGAACTAACTACATTTTACTATATATTAAAGTATTTTAATAATCGAATTATGGGAGTGAACTATTTAATTTATGCCAATATATTTCATCAGTATTTTTTTCACCGCGTCTTACTACCTGTTCGGTTTATACGCCATCAGTGTATTTTATCGAGCATTGCTTTTCTTTGGCTGAAGGTGTACATTTTGTAACGTCATATAAAAGTAATATTGTGTAAATACCTAGTGTGCCAAAGTTTCTTTAAGCTAAAGTTTATAATTGTGTAACCAGATTAAGCTACACTATTATAGTTCAATGTCGAGTTGGGAAACAGTTTGGTGTTTTGCAACCTCCCCGGCGCGCACGCGGACATAGGGACACCAGTCTTGTCTGGTTTGTCGATGACGGAAAGATCGGGTTTCTAAGCCTGGCCGTGTCTACCAAACAGATTAAAAAAAAAGAAAGCTCCCCACCCTTCCCCCACGCAAATGTGGGTACATTTACTCTAAATACTATACTACCTTCCCTATCCCTACCCCACTGTGTAAATTTGCCGACAGGCCAGACGGATTTTACCTACAAAAAATAGGGGTTATTCCTCTTTTAGCTAAAAACTGAAATGCAAGTATACTTGATCTAAATACAAACTTCCTCATCCCTAACAAATTAGCGTAAATAGAATAAATTCGTTTTACCCGAACGGGTAGCAAGACGTGATAAAAAAAATTGACCAACATAAATAGGAAACAACTACTACCAGTCAAAATATGGTTGAGTGTCTGACGTTTTGTATTGTAGTAGACTACATATATTATATTACATAGTAGTATGTATTAGTATATATTTATATTAGGCTTATACAGCTTAATGTGTATATATATATATTTTTTTATTTATCACCGCGTCTTACTACCCGTACGGGTTATACGCTTAAGTACTAATTACACTAATGGATTAGGAATTGGGAAGGTTGAATTTAGAGGAAGTGAACCCGCATTTGCGTGGAGGGAGAGTGAAAAACCATTTAGGAAAAACCACCCCCAGTTCACCCGATCTAGATTCGAACCTCGATCTCCCCGTCCTCGGCGGTCTGGCTCAACACGACTGGCGCGTTAGCCAACTACGCCACCGAGGCGGGTAATGTGTATATTAGTATATAATATTATATAAGGTACTGCTCGCAAACACACACAATAAAAATACTTACATTATTAAAAAAATATATTAGCGACTTTGTCATGGCTAGGATTGTCTAAACTGGCCTGCTGAAGACGGGGAGGTCGGGGTTTGAATCCCGGTCGGGTCTACTGAGGATGGCTTTCCCTAAATGGTTTATCACTCTCTTTCTACGCGAATGAGGGCAGAATACCTCTAAAATTATTTTTTCCGCATACCTATCTCATTAGATTAATTATCATATGCGTACAACCTGAACAGGTACAGTCAACTTTTCATAGGAAGAACTAAATATTTGACTGCTGGAAAAGTTACTTGATCTACTTTCACGTATTCATACGTGAAATTATATGCCTACTGAGAGAATGATTTAACTCTCGAGATTAGGATATAAATATGATCCTTATCACCGTCAGATTCGTAAAACGTAATACCATAAAGTGGTTCCTCAATCACCTCTGATGTATCTCAATGGTTCCTCAATCTTCTCTGATGTATCTTAATGGTTTGAATCCTGACGAGATTGAAAGTTCTTGGTATCCAAGTGTGAAACCATTAAAGATAAACTTTATTCGGCTCTTACTTGCAATTTGTGCTGATGTAATCTATGCATTTAGAAAATGCGCTCTATATTACACTACTAAAAATAATGAAACAATAGTTTTTAAAAAAACCCAGCTAGAAGTGTTTTTTTAGCTCCGCTTCTTACTACCCGTTCGGATTGTACGCCTATATACTAATTTCTCTAATGTGTCATGGATTAGGAAGGTTGAATTAAGAGGAAGTGTACCCGTATATGCGTGGAAGGAAAATGGAAAATTATTTAGGAAAAACCACCCTCAGTACCCCCGACCGGGATCGAACCCCGATCTCATCGGCAGTCTAGCCTATTGCAATGTGACGTCTTATAACATGTGGCCACTGGAGCGAGTATCTAGAGTAGTTAACAATAATAGCCTACCTGAGCGGTAACACAGCCATTTTTTTTAAAGCTGATTTTTTTTACTGACGAACTTCATGGGTATAGTTAAGTTTGTTTTCCAGCCTAGAGGCAGGTTTTTAAAAGAGTTCTCAAACGTATAAATAACAATTTTTATCATCATAATATCTGTTTGAAAAACAACCATTCTATAGGCCGTCCCACTCTTAGATTGCAGTACAGGTTCTTATAGACACCATCTCTTTCTGATCTATTGGTTTTCTCGTTAGCGCTGTCCTTTCTAAACCAAGCGGAGTTGTCGTTTTGTAGCTTAAAAATGAACTTCGCTATTTCTGTGGAATAAGCATGCTCTATTATATAACATTTACTGATGCATATAGTGAAAGCAATATAAAATACCAACATAATTTTTTGTTGAATATGAAAATTAACATTGTATCTCAATTTCACGAGTTTACAATCATATCACCTCATATGTCTCGTTCAAATTGTGTGGGAAAGCCAATAATTTTATAGTGGCTAGATTAATAATCATGAAAGACGCCTCCATAGTCTTTAAATAAATATCTTTTACATGAGGTTAAAACAAGTTAAAATGTATATGAAATATTTAAAGCAAAACATGAGAATTGAAAAAGTTATCTTGTTAGAAACTTTTTTACTTTTGATATTACTTTGGTATATTATGTGAAATATTATTATTATTATTATTATTAGCACCGCGTCTTACTACCCGTTCGGGTTATACGCACTTACGCTAATGTGCAATGGTAGGAATCTGTGCCGGGACCGAGGATTGAACCCCGGACCCTCAGCACAGAAGTCTGACACCTTACCCCTAGACCACCAGGTCACCTATGTGAAATAAATTATAAGAATAGTTCAATTAAAAAAAAATTACGGGTTAATAGCGCCTCCCATTTATGTGTGGTGACGTTTCAAAGTGGGCAACATGATTTACACTCTGCCCGGGCTTGAAGAGCACATCACTATTAGGCAGATGTGACGGTGAAAACTAAAGAGATCAATTAATCACATTTATATATACAAACTATTAATATTGGCTACCCGTGAAACGTTTAGTCAATGTTACCATCATTATGGAAGCAAATATACTTCTTGGTTTGAATAGTTATAGGGAGGAGTTGTTGTAATTGCAGAGACAATTTCAAATATTTGAAAATATAGTTTATGTGCAACATTAATTTATTATACCATAATATACTTTTGGGTGAAGAGACCCACACTAGTGGTCTATCGGTCTTAGGCGTTAACTCTCATTACACTTTTGACGCCGTTAGTAATCAGGTTTGGGTTAGAATCCTCGCTGAATTCATTGGCATCAACATCTTACCACAGTCGGTAGCGCGTGGGATCGGATTTTGCCTACTTGCCTTTTTTTCCCTTATGCATAAAACATAGGCAGATATATGCATTTCATGCTATTACGAATACAATATATTTATTTTATAGTGCGTACCTATTCTCTTGGTTTCAGCTTATTTTATGAATAAGCGCCTTAAGGTGGGGTGGAAGGGGACGCGAGAAAAGGCCAATGTTTTTGCAATTTTTATGGCAAAACTTCTTTTTGGCAATAATAAATAAAATATAGTTCCAGTAGAAACATAGAATTCTGTCATGAGCATAGCGGCATTAGATGAGAAACTTTTTAAACGAAGAGAAAAAAAAAACTGTCATTGAATTACAGGACACTCTTGACAGATATTCAAGAAATTTTGAGGTCACCAGGTAGAAAATTAAATTCTATATTTGTACTGGAGCAATATTTTATTTATTTATTTTGGCCATAAAAACTGCAAAAACACAATTTTTCTCGCATCCCCTTCCATACCACCTTAACGCCCCCGTTTGGCCTCTCTCTCTCTCTCTCTCTCTTTCATGCGGTATGGATTTTCTGCTGAAAGAGAAAGAAACTAGAAATGGTTAAGTTGGGGCATACTTGTTTGGAATAGGTTTGAAAATCGACACTCGTTAAATAGCCTCCAATGAGCGTAAATTGTGTGGAGGACAATATCATTGGCCGACATCTTTTGGGAGGAAACGGCATACCATCGCAGGAGAAAATTTCAACTTCTTCGGAAACGACAAATGTGAAATATTGTTTCTTGACATCTTGTGAAGTAGAACTATAAGCTTTTCAAATTACTAGAAACATTCTATCTAAAAATACCACCCATTTCATTATTGAATATCTAGAAAATTATCTAGTGATTAACAGCATGTGACTCGCTTCAGTGGTCGAATGGGCTAAGATGTAACACTCGTAGTAGACTGAACTGTCGATAAAACAGGGCTCGAGATTTGAATCCCCGGTCCATTGTACTTAAGGTGTTTTAATGTGAATTGGCTGTAGGTAATAAAATAGTTAGGTAGTAAAATCAATTTTACATTGCCTATTGTGTGTTTTTTCCGCTCAAGTGTTTATTATGATACCTAAATCTCATATGTTTGTTTAATGCCTATTTGCCCGCATATTTAAATATTTTTTGTTCCTAAGAATTCGTTCTCTAATGATAACTGTGTTAGGGGTCCCGGGTTCAATTCCTGTTTTGGTCAAAGATTTATTATTAATAAATTGTCGGATGGGAGACTGAATGTTGTGTTTTTCTTAGTGTTAGGCTAGTTTGTAAGTCATATGTTTAGTGTTCGAAAAATGCACGTAAAATACACACAATAAAAAAATTATTATCTGGAGGTGGTTTTATCAATTGATTTATCTACAGTTCCAGACAAATAACGGTTCACTTTTTCTCAGAAACTTTTCTCATTCATAAGGTATATTTTTAATTCAAATTAGCACTTAAAAGTTGCTAATAGCTCAAACACAGACGCCAGACGTAGCACTACTGTACGTGTAATTATAAAATTAAAGCTCTACTGAGCTTAGCACCAATGAATCCCCACCTACTGATAACAGTTGGAAATGTGATCTAATGTCCTCTTGAAAAGGCCAAACACATCTTTATAAAAGCACCTTAGACGTCTGTCTACCAGTTGCGAGATATTAGTGTTGTTTTAGACCTATACTTTGATGTTGACCTAAATGGTTTTTGGTGATTTAATCGTAATTGTTATCGAATGTAAAACTAATGTTATTATCGACTAATTATATTATAATAAATCTAATAAGGTATAGATGAGTTAGGTAATTGTTTAAGAACGTGCATATACATTCGCATTCATAGAGGGTAAACGCACGCTTTATAGGACCTGTATTGCAATTTAAGAGTGGAACAGCCTATAGTTTTGGTATTTTTTAAGCTGTGATCAGAACAGTACCTGTATTTTTTTTAAAGACGGGGGTGAAGGGGTGGGGGAGGATATTTTACAGTGACTTGTGGGTAAATCCTCCAACAGAGGGCGGAGGGGGATTTTTTTTTAACAGTCGATCTTTCTTGGAGTAATTTAAATGTTTTTTCAAACAAAATTGGGCCTGTAGGCGTTATGAATTTTATAAGACTTCACTTTAAGCCTACACTTTAAGAAGGATTAAAGTAATTATTAATAATAAATTATTATTATTATTATTATTTAGCACCGCGTCTTACTACCCGTTCGGGTTAGACGCTTAAGTACACTAATGGATTAGGAATTGGGAAGGTTGAATTTAGAGGAAGTGAACCCGCATTTGCGTGAAGGGAGAGTGGAAAACCATTTAGGAAAAAAACCTCAATTCACCTGACCGAGATTCGAACCTCGATCTCCCCGTCCTTGGTGGTCTAGCTCAACACGACTGACACGTTAGCCAACTACGCCACCGAGGTGGGTAATAATATTAATAAAGCTTTCGTAAGGAGGGGGGGGGGGCTATTGAACTCCCAAAACACCTTTGATACGACGCCTCTAGTTGTGCTGCTTACTAGATGATCAACTACAGTCTCTCAACTTAACTGGACTGTATTCCAGCCATCCAGAAAGTCCACCTGATAGACGGGTATGTAGTTGGTTACTTAGCAGTGGCATCACGCACACCATTGACGTCAAACTTTGGTCGGGTCGAGTCGTTGAAAAGGCCGCAAGATGCGAGCAGTGTTACACGCATGCGCGCTACCATCAAGATCATTCTCAACAACGCTAGGACCACTGGGATGATGAGGCGGGCAAAACATGATTATTCTCGTGGACGAGGACAACTCGATTTCTCTAATTTAATCCTATTCTGTCCCATTAAAATTTAAAGCCCGATCATCGTTGCTTATTGATCTTGGGGACAGAAGGTTTCTGGTTCGATTCCAGGGAACGGTTATATATAACCTCTTGCGTTTTGATTTTGTGTGCTTTTTTAATTTAGCACAAAACATTCCTGGGACAAGAAACGAATTATCATAACTTCCGTGCGGCCCACAATCTCATATTGAAATAATTCATGTTCCATAAATAAACAAATTATACTCTTGAAGCTGACGTAAATGCTCGCTAACTTCTATGTAGTTTCCAGAATCGTAAGTATAATGTTATTTGTGTAGTGTTTGTATAGATGGATGGATGGGTGTGGGTTTGGGAATGTGTGTATATGTGTGTGTGTGTGTGTGTGTGTATGTGTGTGTGTATGTGTGTGTGTGTACTATACCTATATGTGCACTACCTATCAAGTATGGCCCTTGGCAAATTCCCCAATAATTTATACAGGTTAAATTAGTTTGAAAGTCGTATGTTGATATATTATGTGAGTTTAGAAAGTGCACGTTAAGTGTGCTAAGCCCCCTTCAATACCCCTCCTCCCCCCTTCTGGAACAAAATAGTTGTAAGCCTATGTTAGCTAATTCTAGCTTTAAGGCTAACGAATACAGTTTTTTTTATGTATACACTAGAAACCCATATATCCGAATCGTGTTCATCCTAAAATCTTGTTTATTCGGAGCACCCTTTTGATTAAAAAAAGCTTTATATCGATATTAATTGAAATGCCCCGATTACAATCATGTCCTATAAAATACAGTACAGTGGCGCAACGGTTTCTGTTAAAAAAAAGGGTAGAATTTATTTAATTTTTTAAAAAACAAGCTGTAGGCATTATTTTGCCTTTGTTTGTAAACCCAAAATCACATCTTATTCCTCTCACTTTATCACATTGTAAGTAAATAGGTTGTCATTTTCTTGACATATCAAGCACATGCCCAGTTTTGTACGTACCCTCTTCAGTCGCCACGTGGTCTAACGCGCTACTCTCGTGTTGGACTGGACTGCTGAAGACGGGGAGATCGGGGTTCGATCCCGGCCGGGTGCACTGAGGGCGATTTTTCCTAAATGGTTTCTCAACGTTCCTTCCACGCAAATGTGTTTGTACTTCATCTCAATTAACCCTTCCTAATCCCTTAACCACTGTTGTAATTAGTACATAGGCGTGTACCCCAAACGGTAGTAAAGACGCGGTGCTAAAAAAATAAGGGTACGTCCTTGACATTGAAAAATCCCCCAAATTACAGATTATCCAGATTGAAGCTGTTTCCATCAAATTCGGATTAATGAGTTTCTAGTGTATTTTCAAAACACAGACCCGCCTCGGTGGCGTAGTTGGCTAACGCGCTAGTTGTGTTGAGCTCGACCGCTGAGGACGGGGAGATCGAGGTTCGAATCTCGCTCGGGTGAACTGGGAGTGGTTTTTCCTAGATAGTTTTCCACTCTCCCTCCACGCAAATGCGGGTTCACTTCCTCTAAATTCAACCCTCCCAATTCCTAATCCATTAGCGTAATTAAGTACTTAAATGTATAACCCGAACGGGTAGTAAGACGCGGTGCTAAATAATAATAATAAAATTAAAAACACAGTTTGTGAGAGCGTTGATTTCGATTACCTGGTGGGGCAAGGTAGAGAGAACAAATAATATGTCTATAGAATCGTCGGCAACATGTTCGAGCGAGCAGCCTTGGCCCGGTTTGCTTGTCCACCTTGTAGTCACGCCGGGCCAATAGATACACGATATGTTGAGAGTGTGCTCTAGATGACCATCTCGGGCTTATTATACTGTCACTCCCCACGGGCACGGTTTGCTTGTCCACCTTGTAGTCACGCCGGGCCAATACATACACGATATGTTGAGAGTGTGCTCTAGAGGACCATCTCGGGCTTATTATACTGTCACTTCCCACGGGCACGGTTTGCTTGTCCACCTTGTAGTCACGCCGAGCCAATAGATACACGATATGTTGAGAGTGTGCTCTAGAGGACCATCTCGGGCTTATTATACTGTCTCTCCCCACGGACCCGGTTTAGCTTTGTTTCATTATAACGCGCTAGTGGCCCTTCCGAATATATAGTAGGGCTTTGGTTGGGAGCACCTTTTAGAAAATATGAATATATTTTATTTACAGTCAACATTTATAATATTTTACTATATTGTTAGTGTTATTTTAAAGATAATGATAATACCTTTCAAAAGTGACAGCTGCAGATCACATTACCTGACGTGAAAATAAATCTGGTAGTTTTTCTAACTGTCTGATATCAGCTCTTCCGTTTCATCAGATGAGCTTCATGTTCACGTTTAATTTGGATAAAAATTCAATTGAAATGGGTTTCAAAAAACTGAAAATACACATTAGTACAATATTATACTGTCTAAAATAAATGGTAAGGAACTCCGCACGGACTTTCTCGCTCTATTGTTTAAAAATGGAAATATTTACTTAAAACTCGTAAAATATGTGAAACAAAATAATAAACACTAGCAAACCCGAGCTATTTCCATCATTTTATTAGAGTTTGCACATATTATGGTTATCGCATTGCTATTAAATTTCTTATTTATAGATTTAGACCAATAAAAAAGGTAAATATTGACTATTGAGTCTAAAATGATAGAGAAAAATTATTGCTGTACCAAATTTTCCCCTAGGAGGTTAAATGAAAAAGAACATAAACTTTTCGAGAGACTTATTTACTTACTCTACTGCATTAGAGAATTATTGCGTTAAAACTTAAGTAGTATCTCTGTACAACTAAAGATCACAAAATTATATTAATATATTTGCCAATATTATCTCAGAAACTATGGGTTTTATAAATATATATTACAAATAAAAGTTTTTTACTTTTAATAGTATTGCAATTTTGCAATGATAAATTTTTTTGTATTTAGAAATATTTGCAGATGTACGGAAAATTCCGCTTCTGTAAAATACCCTAAAAGTAATTTTCATGAGGAAATGAAAAAAGAAATTTTATTTATAATCTAAATCAACGCCTAGATACGAATTTTAATAAAAATCCTTAGAGCTGATTTGGAGAAAAACGTTCTTTTCTCTTTTCGCCCTTTAGTAAACTACTCTTAATTTTATGGTTAGACAGACAGATGGCATTGCAAAAACCACTTTTTAGCGTTCAGGGGGTCATGAAACGTCGACATCCATCAAGAGCTCGGGCTGGATTTTTTTGACGTTCGCAATACTTTACCGTGCTGGAAAAGTTAAATATATATATATGTATATATATATTTGCATATAGCTTGAAAATTATTGGTTTTATAAAAATAAGTTTCAAATAAAAGATTTTGATTATAAATAGACCTACATATTTGCATGATAAGTAATTTTATATCTCAAAAAGTTACGGAAATATGATAAAAATGAGAATTTACGCATCAAAACGGAGCCCTTAAAGTCATTTTGGCGAAAAATTGAGAGCAGCCATTTTGTTTGCAATATTGATAAGTGAAAAAAAATTAATCAAAATCGTAAGAGCTTATTTTGATAAAATCAATTTTTTCTCTTTTCGCCCTTCAGTAAACTACCCTTAATTTGAGGGTTGGATATCCAATTCCAAAAACTCCACGAGGCAACCCTATGAAAACCCTAGATACCAAGGCTTAGCCCGATCGATAAAATAGTTCAGGCTCTACTCCGAGGTACAAACAGCTGGACAGACAGACGGAAATTCAAAAACCACTTTGTAGGATTCATCGAAATCTCAAGTTCGATATTTTTTACAATCACAATACTTTCTCTACCTTTAAGGTAGCGAGAAGTTAAAAATGAATATAGCTTATCACCCCAGTCTTTAAGCTACAAATATACTATCGGGACCAGATGAAGAGTACAGGGGAAAAGGGGGAAAGTCTAATTTTAACTTAAGTTGAGTTAGTGCTGCCATCTGTTAGAAAATCATGATACTTTTCCAATGCACTTAGATTATGGTTAAAAGATGTCTCTGTTGTTTTAAATTAATTAAAAAAGTATTTACTGGGGTTTTTATGGGGTTGAGATATAAAAGTTACTGGCCTGGAGAGTGTGCATTATGTGACTTTCCCCCCTTTTTTCTCCTCTCTTAAAATATTTTCTTAAAAAATACTCATTTCTCGATATTTTCTTTCAATAGAAACCTTTTGTTTGCCTGATAAAGGTTTTTAACTATAAATGCATGGCCAATTTTCCTTATTTTATTCTAACTAGCAAATTATGTCAGTAAATGTTTAAAATAGCCCGCTGGGGGGGCTACTGGAGCTATTAGGCGCATAAAGATATATTAATAATTCCCGATTTATTAAAGAACGTACCTCTAATCCAGTCTAAAGCTTGATTCACACGTTCGCCGAAAATATAAAGCAGAATCTGTCTCAGTGGCGCAGTAATTCATACTCTGTGTGTTGACCCATGATGCATTGTAACGCTTTAAAACAGCTGATTATCAACATATTTTATTTTCTAATGGATTAACATATTTTAGATGATCCTACCGATGGATGTTTTCAAATTATAATGCTGTGTCGTGTGCAAGTTATAATGCTGTGTCCAATACTTCCATACACAGGCTTTACAATAACGGGTTATTTCAAATCTCCTCACAAAGGCCAATGAAGCTGCCTGCTTGCTTCTGGCTGTATTTTTATTTATTTAGCACCGTGTCTTACTGCCCGTTCGGGTTATACGCTTGAGTACTATTTTTACACTAATGAATTAAGAATGGGGAGCGTTGGACTTAGAAGAAGTGAACCCGCATTTGCGTGTAGGGAGAGTGAAAAACCATTTAGTAAAAAAAAAACCGCAGTTCACCCGACCGAGATTAAAACCTCTATCTCCCCGTCCTCAGAAGTCTAGCTCAACTAGACTAGCGCGTTAGCTAACTACGCCACCGAGGTGGGGTAAATTCTGGCATAATTAAACCCTCTAATCTCCTGAGACAGGATCAGGGGAGTGAATTTTACGGAGCATCACCTTATGAGGTGCTGTAAAGTAACACGTAAATAAAAACCATCTGTTTTGTGTAAAAAAAGTACTTTGATTATATAACAGGTGACCTGGTGGTCTAGGGGTAAGGTGTCAGACTTCTGTGCTGAGGGTCCGGGGTTCAATCCTCGGTCCCGGCACAGATTTGCCTGATTGCCAAACCCTTCCTTCACCTCTGACAAGACGTGTATTAGTCCCAACTTTTAAATGTGAGGAATGCCAGGCCTCCACCGTGGTTCGGACTCCACGTTAAACTGTAGGTCCTCCATTTCATCTCACAGTCAACCTACTATTGCACATTAGCGTAAGTGCGTATAACCCGAACGAATAGTAAGACGCGGTGATGATAATAATAATAATGATTATATAACTGATAGCTCAGAATATTTTGTAATGAAATTATTTGCAGTTATTATCGTGTGAATCTCATTTTGCGAGCTTGCGTATTGCGCTATTGGGGGTTTACCACTTTTATCCACAAGTTGGGATTTGGAAGGAAGAATTTTTTTTCTGAGATGTAAAAGGGATATTAGAATATTAATTCCTTGCCCTGTTCTTTGTTTTATCAGGCATTATGAAGGTCATGAGAACATCGTAACATCTGTGTTATTAACCATTCAAACACATTAGGATTCTTGTTGCCCTGTCATACTGTGTTTAATTCAAATAAATATTTTTGTGTTAGTTTCTAGTCAAATGTTTAGGGTCTGATATTTCGTTCTTACATTTTTAATATTTTCAATTTTTGTTTTAATTTTATTTTATTTAATATCATGGCTATTAATTGCTTGTTCAAAGGTGTATGGATTATAAAGGGAGTTTAGAGGAAGTGCATCGCATTTTCGTGGAGTGAAAATGGGAGGACTACAGAAATACATCACATTACGGAAAATCACCTCCGGTGCACCCGAACAATCTATATATAGACCCTATATATATTTTTTTAGTATTTAGCCTTATATTACTTGTTCAGGTTTTATGCAACTCACATTAATTAATCTGATAATACAGGAGGTGGATTTCAAGACTTAAAGGTGCCTTCAAACGGGCCGTATTTTACTCCAATGTGTTGCTGCAATTATGTAGCCGGTAATTGGCTGGCTATATTGCAGCCATATATTGAAATATTGTCGTATAGCCCGGCAATATAGCCGGTAGTTGTTGACTATTGCAGTTGTTCGTGTTTTGCCGGTGTTGTCTACTTGGTGTGGACAACTTTTCGAATGGCTCGACCATATCTATTTCTGTCTTCCTCTCTGGCAAGTACCTCTCTCTCACTCTGCACTCTGAAAGCCCCCTTTGTATTGTAACACTACATGTTGGCCAACACGATCCCAACAAGTTGTGTTACAATATAAACGCATTCCCAACTTGTTGGGGATGTTGGCCAACAAGTTGTGTTGGGTTGTGTTGGATCATTTGTTGGAGATAATAAACGACCAACCCAACATGTTGGCTGATTTGGAAGGTTCAGCGCATGCGCTAGAGAGTCGAGTCAGTGTCTATTCCTGGCAACGTACATGTTTTGTGGCTGTAGATAAGGCTCCCATAAAGCGCAGAGTTGAAGCAAATTTTACTCCCGGAGTCACAATTTTCCTTCCCATTTTACCACGTAAATGAGGATACAGAAGTGTAACTAAGCATTCAAAGTCCACATATGACATGCGTACAAAGTTATCAAATCCACTTTGCAAATGTGGGTAATTCATTATTCCCATGTACGCACCTTCAATTTGACGTTTAGCCAAAAAAACTTTAAACCCCCTACAGTTTCTTACGTTTTGGTTTTTTCTGCAAGATTACCTTCCTGTCAACACAATAAATGCAGAACGGCAAGTAATCCGATGTTATCCATGGCTAGAAATGTGTAGACTGGTTAAACACTAGCGGAGGACCCAGGATGTTGGTCCAACAAGTTGGCGACAATATACGCAGCTTACTTTTTCTCGTGTGCTGTCTCCCAGGATGTTAGGTCCAACTTGTTACATAATAAACGATGCTTAAGTACATCAAACTATTGTAGGAATCATCAGGTGCTAAAAAACTGAGAGTGTTTGCCAATATTGTAGTATTTGGTATAGCGTTCCTCATATTCGTATATTTTTATATATATATTCTTGGGCCAATTATATTCAATAACAGCTCAAAATCACTTTTTGATATTCTTGTAATTATTTTAAATAGATAACTGTCTAATGTTAATTCCAGGGTTGATTATTTATTTATCACGTTTTCCTTAAAAAAGGGCGCATCACCATTTCTATTTTTTTTATTTTATTTAAAGCAGTATAAATGCTGCAGAAACAAGTACAATACTATCCATCTTGTGTTGTTTTGGCTTGGCCAGTCCACCACATATATCCAAGAGTTTGTCGCAGTGTAAACAGTCTATCATATGGCAATGTGTGGCTGCAAACATTGCTCAGTAATCCCAGACGAAAACAGTAATATTGCAGAGCAATACTTTTGGGAAATATTTTCGGCAATGTGCAATTTTAATTACCCGTTTAGAAGCACCTTAAGGTCATAGTAAACTATTAATGAAAATAAACAGACTGCAATATTCTAGAATTTTAACACCGGCCTTCAAGATGAAAGTCAAGGGCGCCAGCGCTTTATTAACTCTAATGAGTTTTTAGTGAGTGATTAGAGTGATTAGTTTGTTATTATTGTTCTCGGGTGACTTAATCCACTTTTCCTGCCCGCTCAGTAACTAAGTGATGTATGATCGATTTAAAGGTTGATGCTGCAGCTACCAGCAGGTGATTTTGTTTGACGCACAACATTATGTGATGACGTTCAGGGTTAGGATGTCTCGCTTGGTACATTCAATGTCGGTTAACTTGAGATGGGACTAGAACCAGCAGAGTCGTATCCTCTCTGGCGTGGGTTCCCTTTGTGAGGCGCTTCAAATGAGGGGTGAACGCTGTTACCTCCTACACCCTTACTGAACTACCCGCGCCGGTGGAAACACTCTCTGGTCTGGTTTGTCAAAGATGGGGAGATCGGGATTTGAATCTCTGTTGGATGTGCTGAGGAAGTTTTTCTCTAAATGGTTTCACACTTTCCCTCTAGGCAAATTCGGGTACATTTTCTCTAAAATGATGATTTATTATGTCTATTGTAGATAGCCCGTACGGGTAATAAGGTCAGTGTTTTTTTCCAGTTTTTTTAATAGTTATTTTCTTTTCTTTTTGCTAAAATAAATCATATATTGCTTTAGTATGAGTTTAGTTGATACATCATTTAGTAATCTTAAAAACTTTGGGATATTTTCATTGCATAATCTGACACTTAAGCTCAGTTGTTAGCGTATTTGTCTACTGAGCTAAGGGTCCCGAGCTAGATTCCTGGCATGACCCAAAAAATGTATCATTGGTGAAATGAAAGTTTCCCCTCTCGCAGTGATGAATTAATGGGAGGGGCTTTATTTTGTGTTTGTTCTATATCTAAGTTAGTTTATAACTTTTGTGCTGATATAATTAGTCGATTCTGAGAGTGCACGTTAAATACCTCAAATAAATGAAAACTAAAAATCATTGCCTAATTTGACCAGAGCATTTACTCTTAAATTAGACATTTTCTGGTCAAATGCTGCGATGTTCATGACAAATATCCAACAACAAGATTCTCCCAAACCCCAATGTTTGGAAAAGCTTGATAGTTGGGAATTTCGTATTGGAGTTGAGATCTTGAGTTGGGAAATTCTAGAATTATTCTGCACCACTGTTATTTACTGTGGACTTGTACTGACAAATTTTAATCTCCACTGATCTATACTCTTCAAAAGTTCCCAACTTCATAACTCATCAAACATTGAGAGGAGATACCTTGTAGAAGATTGTATACATCTTATTTAATCAAGTTGGCAAGTAGAAGCAAGAGGCTACTACTACTACTACTACTACTACTACTACTACTGCTACTACTACTAGTACTACTACTACTACTACTACTACTACTACTACTACTACTAAGACTAGTCTTAGAAGGTTAAGCTTTAAGTTTATCCCTTGATAAAGCCTGGAATTTTTACGAACCGAAAAGGGATAGATTTCCTATACGCAAAGTTGGTGAATGTCAAAACAAATATCACTTCTAACTTGAAAAATCCATAATTAACAAATAAATTTTAAAATCCATTTGCCTAAAACCTCGTTCCAAGGCCCAATAACTATAAGAACCTTAAATTATATTCTCAACGTTGCCCTTGTACTATCCCTGGTCACCTAGATATGTTTCTAATCTCAGAACACCTAGAGTTGGGAAACTGTCTAACCCTCCCCGAAATATATTTTGTGCTACGCCTCTGATATTATAGTATCAGTATTTGAGCAGTTTTAGATAAAAAATGAAATGGAAAATGGAAATAAAGAACATATTTATTGGGAAAAAAAGCATATTTGCAACGTTATCTAATATTATCGATAACATTTTTTATAATTTACAAACTTTGCATACTATACTGTTGGAAATAAGAATATTATAAAAGGTAACCGTTACAAATAATAGTAATAAGTATACATTAATTGAGAGGGATGAGCTTTCTTATTTTGACAGTAGCCTGGCGGTCTAGGGGTAAGGTGTCGGACTTCTGTGTTGGGAGTCCGGGGTTCAATCCTCGGTCCCGGCACAGATTTATCTGATTGCTAAGCCCTTCCTTCACCTCTGACAAGACGTGTATTAATCACAACTTGTGAATGTTTAGAATGTCAGACCACCGTGGTTCGGATCCCATGTTAAACTGTAGGTCCTTCATTTCATCTCACAATCACCCTACCATTACACATTAGCGTAAGTGTGTATAACCCGAACGGGTTGTAGGAGGCAGTGATAATAATAATAATAATAATAATCCTATTTTGACACAGTACATCCAATCTTGGCCTAATATTGAATAGCGAAAGTCTCATAGAATTTTCCACGTCGATTAGTCGCGAACGGTATTTCGTTTTTATTAAAACTGCTGTTGAAAATTCTCTCTCAAAATTCTGTGGTTGCAAATGGTTTGTCATTATTTGTAGCGACCCCCAGAATATGCGACGCACAGTTAAAGAACCTATGTACTAAAGCACAATTTTCAATTATAAAAAAAGTTTTTGCATACAAATTTCAAATATTCTGTCACGTTCCCTTTCATTCCAATTTAAGACACAGAGAATGTAAAAAAAAAAAAATACTCTCAGCCGTAGTTTGACGTCAATGACGTGCGTGATTGCCTTCAGGCTAACCTGTAATCAAGTGGTCTTGTAAATAACTGCACGGTTTACAATTACGAAACTACTAGGCTCTGTGGCCGCATGGTCTAAGGCACTATTCTTTCAGTAGACTAGACTTCCGATGACAGGGATATCGAGGCTCGAATCTCAGTCGAGTATACTGAGGGTGGTTTTCCCAAAACGATTTTCCAATCTCACCTCCACGCAAATGTTTGTACACTTCCTTTAGATATAGCCCTCCTAGTCCCTAAAACCACTATCGTAATTAGTTTCGGCAACCAGTCGACCGCAATCTACAGGTCGATCTCGCGGCAATGTCCAATCGATCACGTAAGAAAACTACATCGTAATTATAATATTTTGATGTTTGCGTTCTTTTTTTAAACTCCAAATATACCAAGTATTTTCGAAAAATACTTGAGTGTGAGCAAAATAACCTTGATCGGTTGTAATCGGTAATGTCGTAAGATGAAAATATATACTTATTTTCCCTAGAAAAGGGGAAGGGGGAAATAAACCATTTGAAGAAATATTAAATTCAAGGAATAAATAAAAGATATACACACACAAAAGCAAAAGTAAAGTGGACAAAGCGTGGGTAATCGTGGGATCTTTGACAAGTTAATAAGTCAATCGGTGCACAAAAAGGTTGCCGACCCCTGATTAAGGGCGCCACCTCTCGTGTTAGACTACTAGACTGCCGGGGAGATCGGAGTTCAAATCTCAGTCGGGTTACTATGGCTGGTTTTTCCAAAATGGTTTTCCACTCTCCATCCACGTAAATGCGTGTACAGTTCCGTTAGATGTAATCTTCCTTATCCCTAGCTCACTAGTGTAATTAATATATATACGTTGGGTGCGAAGCCCGAAAACAGCCAATGGACGGATTTATTGCTCAATCCTAGGCTTGGACATTTTAAAATGGCCAAAGTCCGAAGTTCTACTCAATTTCGGGCTTTGGACGTCTCCAAACAGCCAAACCTAGGATTGTGCAATTATTAAATGACCAAATCTTGAAATAATAACATTTTAGTTCGTCTCTCGACCAGAGTGAGCAGATGGCGCGCGCTCAATTTTGAGCAACCAGCACATGAATCCAAGAGAGCAAGTGGATTTCATTAATATGCAAACAGAACCGGACAGAGATTACAAATGTATTTTAAATTATCAAGAACACCTGACAAAAATTTTTTTCTGAGCCTGACCTAACCTAACGACTATTTTCAACTTTGGTCGTTTAGTAAAATTTTACAATCCTAGGTTTGGCTGTTTAGAGGCGGCCAAAGTCCGAAATTGAATACAACTTTGGGCTTTGGTCATTTTAAAACGTTCAATCCTAGGATTGAGCAAAAAAAAAATCCGTCCATTGTCCGTTTTCGGGCTTTGCGTACAACATAATATGCGTATAACCTGAACAGGTAGTAAAACGCGGTGCTAAAAAAAGAACAAAAAGACAACTAACAAAGTTACCAAACCCTATTCTCTTACGACTGGACATATCTGACAGCTAGAAAAACTGATCTAATTTCACGTATTCCTACGCCATACATGTAAACTGCAGTTGTCACTTTTTATATATGTTATTTATATCCATAAAATAACATTAATTAAACATTAAAATGCTATCAATTTGGGCCGCAAAAAAAGTTTGTATTTTTTAAAAGGCTGTACTATGAAAATCGGACTGAAAACCAACTGAGCATATTATGAACACATGACGTACAAGCTCAAAGAGGACTAAACATCATTATCTTCTAGTTTGGTTTGCCGGTGATCGACAATTTTTTTGATACCCGCCTCGGTGGATAAATGGTCTAAAAGGCATCACTCTCGCAGTAGATTGAACAGCCGATGACGGGGAGATCAGGGTTCGAATCACGGTCGGATGTATTGAGGGTGTTTTTTCTAATTGGCTTTACTCTTATCCTCCACGAAAATAAGGTTAGGGTATACTTCCTCTAAATTCAATCTTACTTATCCCTAACACATTAGTTTATTAAGTAGATACATATAGACCTAACGTGTAATGAGATACAGTGACAATAAATACCTGTAATTATATGTGTTGACCTTGAAACACATTTAAAACATGCATACAGCTGTACGTCAGCGCACCAAGCGAAAAATTAAGGTTAAATTAAGTGAGAAAATAATACAAGGTTAACGTGATTCAGTGGCCGAATGGCCTAAAGCGTCACTTATGTGTTTTAGACTGGCCTGCTGATGACGGGGAGATCGGGGTTCGAATCCCAGTCGAGTCTACTGAAAGTGCTTTTCCCTAAATGGTTTCCCACTCTTCTTTCCATACAAATGCGGGTAGATTACCTTTAAAATGCTTCCTTCCTCATCCCTACCCCATTAGAGTAATTATCACACATGCGTATAGCCTTAAACAGGGGATTACAATTTTTTTTTTTTAATAAAAGTTTGTGCTTCGCGCCTTACTATTGCTCCGGTCTATCCGCACGTAGAATAGGGACGAGGAAGTGTGCAAAACACTCTAGTGTGAAGTAGAACAAACAAAAAACTACTTTATGTGAAGAGTCTTATCACATAAGTTGTGACGTGTCACTTGGATTTGCGTAGTAAGATATTGTGATATCTCTAGAATTTTGTTATAGTCATTAATTTGTAATGATGTGCAATTTAAAAAAAAACTGTATCTGCACATGTGTGCTCGACATTACACGTGTGAAAGTAAAATGTACTACAGTCAAATTACCCGCCTCGGTGGCATAGTTGGCTAACGCGCTAGTCGTGTTAAGCTCGACCGCCGAGGACGGGGAGATCGAGGTTCGAATCTCGGTCGGGTGAACTGGGGGAAATCCATTAGCGTAATTAGTACTTAAGCGTATAACCCGAACGGGTAGTAAGACGCGGTGCTAAATATTATTATTATTATTATTACAGTCAAATTTTCATAGGAGAGTTAGAAAAGTTGTTAGATTTACTTTCACATATTCATACCTAAACGCACGTGATCTGGAGCTGTCACGTTTGATAGATATTATCAATACCTATAAAATATTTATATGTTATCAATTAAAATAAAATTATATTTACTATAAGGCCGTTCTTATGAAAATTGGACTGTACTAAACTCGCAGCAGAGGATCGGCAGCACTTGAGCTCCTAACTCAGATCCAAGAGGCTGGAACTCAAACCCCGGCTGGGTGTACTGTTTTTTTTTCCAGCCCCCATTAGTGGTTTTTAGATTATTTTCAGATTTTCTGTGAATTTTAAATTAAGGTGCTACCTGTGATTAAACCAGGGTAGAGATACAAGCAATGCTGGCGACATTGCAGTTTATCTAAATTCTAAAGTACCTAACGGTTTACATTTCATAAAATTTATTAAAAACTACACATATTTTTCAGCGGAATACCAACTATTTTGAGTTAAGTGTGTGGTCTTATGCGCTACTATCCCCCCTTCCTCTTCTCCTTAAGGTGTATCTAAGATATTCACTAATCATCACCACTAGTGCCAGTGGGCATTAATTACAATTAAAAACTAGGTTTGTTTATTTACCTCGCTCATTTTTGAAATACCTCTCTTATAATTTCAAATATGATTTGTCAGACTGACTGCAATTTTAATGGATATCTTTTGTATCAATCCTTTAATATTTATTGTTTTATCATTTTATTAAATGGCCCCGTATTATAGTGGTAAGTGGACCTGGCTACGAGATTTGGGGTACCGCGTTCGATTCCCGACTGGTCCCATGGGTAATTTTCCCGAAAGGGGAAATATCCCAAGTCACCAGGGTTTGGTTAGTTAGGCTTAAGTTAGGTTTAAGTGTTTCCACTTGTTCCACACCCTCATACTCACCTCATCTCATCGGGACATGGAAAAAGCCTCCAGGATGTACGATTAGTACATTCGGGCGTCCCCTCATAAACGATACATTAGTACAATACATTAGTACTATTTCCACAAACTGGGCTACTAGTGATTTACTCTAGACACATATATACATATATTAATATATATATACATAATAAAATTATATAATATATATAACATTAATATGTTATTCTATACAATGTTAGAGTTCAATTTTTGACAACATCGTGTTTAAATTTTGAGAGTTATAATACATTTTTTTTAAATATTTGAATTTTATATATATATATATATAAAAGCTTATAAAGCAAAATATATCTGTACAATATTTAAATATTATTAGTTTGGCTTTGGGGGTGAGAAGGGGGTTGAGAATATTACTCTCGAGTATGACAAAGTACAAAGTACCTTAATCCGATATACAGAATATTTACTGAAATTTGACATTGTAATAAATATCAATAAGTTAAAGTCCCGAAAGTTATTTAAATTTAATTCCCATAATTATGAAAATATTTTTGATGTTTAGAAAAAAACAACATTTAATCGTATTATAAGTTTATAATAATTAATTAAATTAAAGTTAAGGGAAATAAAAATATTAAACGGCATTATCTTCAAAGTTCGGATTCTTAAATGCGGGTGCAATACCGAAAATTAGAATAATACTTTAAATAACCCCTTGTGTTGAGGTGGAATGGAAGGGAACACGTTAAGCTCAGTATTTTGGAAGTTTTTTTATCGTAAAAAACTTTTATTGAACAAAATAAATAAAATATTGCTTCGATAGAAACGTTTAGTTTAGTTTTCTACACATAAGTAATAATTTCAACAATTATTGGATATTATTAATAATTCTCGAGGTGTTTTACCTGAAACGTCTTAGGGCCGTTTCACACGAGGTAACTTTCGTCCGTCAACTATCGCCGGTCAACTATCGCTTTATTGATTAGCATAGAGGTAGATTGGGGGTTTCACACGAAGCAACAGAGTTGCCCGCCCCGTCAACAGTCGCTCATAAGTTGTCCACTACTATTGGCTATTTATGGAATAGTTGCCTGCTTGGTTAATCACGTGTTTATATGGTGTTATCCACACAGGGCAACAATCGCCGGCCAATATCCCAAGTGGTGCCAACCTTCAAGCACCTTTTGAATTTTATTCGAGGTACGGAAGGCTATTTGGTTATCTATTGTCGGTCTGTTTTTGACTGCTTAGTCTTTAATAAATATTTATAATTATTACATGCTTCACTAGAAATTTATTTAAATTTATCATTATAATGCAAAGTGATTAAGGATTTTCACCCATAGCTTTCTACTCTTTTCAAGAATATTTCCATCATATTTTTTACTATGATTATTAAACATCTAGATTGAATTGTTTTACATTAAGGCTTGAAAATGCCATCAATTCCAATGAAATAAGATTCTAATAATTAATGTGTGATTAAAATTATATCGTTCAACGCCATAGCTCAGTTGGTACCGTGTCTGCCACTGAGCTAAGGGGTGCCGGGTTCGATTCCCGGCATGGCCAAAAAATTTGTCATGGGTGAAAATATGTGGAAGTCTCCCTTCATAGTGATGAATTGGCGGCCGGAGGCTTGGAGGTGTGTCTGTTCTAGAGTCAAGGAGCCACAAAAAAGAACCTTGTCCTCCAAATCCATGATAACTTATCTATTTTTTAGTGTACTCTGGTTAAGTTGGTACTGATTTCTCTTTTACAGAGCGAAAGTTTACCGGTAATTATTGTTGCCGGGCGATATTTGCCTTGTGTGGAACGGCTCTTAGATGTTGATAAAATGCTCTGATCAAATTCTACGATCCTAATGACAACTATTCAAGAAGGGTTGAGATTAATACATGTAGAAAATTTAATCCAAACGTATCAACTGAAACAATGTTTTATTTACTATATCCAATAAAGCTGTTTGTTTTAAATATCTACTGTAAAAATACCAACTTTAAATTGAGTTTCTTTCCACTCCATCTTGGAACGCACAAATTAACGACGTTGCCTACTTGGAGATTTCAAAGCTATTTTGCAAAGCAGGTTGCATCTTAACTTAACGCACTTAAGCACTCTAAGCACTATCACACTCAGACGCTGTACAAAGTAGAAAAAGAGGGAAGAAAATAAAAAGTTCACCCTGAGAGGGCTCTTGTCTATGTGCAAATAACCTTTTCCCTCTTACTCTCACGAGTTTACGCTTTTTAATTTTACCGTTTTCTTGCTTCCTATTCTAGATATGCATATGCCACCATGGAATTTTTTAATCGACATCCTTCCAGGAAGATTCCTACTGGCCATTTTCGTGTCCAAGACAAATAGCTTAAGTTGAAGAGAATTCAGGATTGTTATAATTTTACCCAGCCCAAAAAAACACCTAAAAAACCCCACTTATTATATTTTGTATACAAGGGAATCGTCTAATAAAATTTTGAAAACCTTTTGGTTCAAACCTATTAACAATACATTGATTTGTATATGTTGTTATACACAAGTTATAAAATTACAATTTTTTTTTTTTACAATAGACTAAGATATAAAATATAGGGGTACCTACACTGTATTAATGCAAGGCCCTAGAAATAATACTTTGTCAAAAAAGCAAATGAGATAGCAAAATTTCTGACCTTTTATCTTTAAGTAAAGAAAGCAACAAATCAATTCTGCAACTGGCTTGTCAATAATTTGATGCATGGTCTCCCCTCCCCCTCCCAACTCTTTCTATTCCTTCTACAAAAAGTATTTTTTCGACCTGCTAGCTTATACAGTATTGTTGCCAATAATTACATTGTTGCATTGTTTTTCTTTATTATGTCTCTTATTACTCCCTTCCTTACTATATTAAAATAGTATTAAAATATGTTTTTCTGGATCCCGAATAATTAATATATTTGACTTATTGGTTTAATCAGATAACATACATAATATCTTTAATTAAACCACAAAAACTCAAATTAAAAAACATTAATATAATCCAACTGGGTTGGTTTTTTTCAACCCTTAAGAGGATTTATAAAAAAAATATGAGGTCCGGTATATGAATAATGGAACAAATCCACACACAATTAATTCATTTGGTCACCAACTGAGATCAACCTAAGATCATTCTAGAACTCCATTCACTTTTCCTGACCATCATGGGGGGTGAGTTGAAAGGCGAGGGGGGGGGGGCGGATCCTAAAATAAATAGTTATCTCGCTCTGACGTCAACAGTCTTGGCAGTGACCTTGTTATGTTATTAACCCAAGTGGGGGGTACGCGGGTCTCGTTTAGAGTGTAGTAGTTGACCTTCCACCCGCAAGATAGCTTAGTATTGGTAGATTATCTAATAATCTAGGTACGTGATGGATTGATGAATCGCTCCAAACGAACATTATTTTGTTAAATATATAATAGCACCCCTGGCGACGGGATGTCGTCACATGACGTCGGGACGAATGGTTCGTACGTTGGAGCGGGAAGGGCCGCGTGCATCACCCGGAAAGTTGGGGCCCATTCCCGCCCGGGTGCAACGGAGCACAAAGCCGCTGGCAAGGGCCAGTTACTCTTCTCTATTATACGTACATACTGTATTATATATTGCTACAGTAGCCCCACGACTTCTTTAGTGCTGACTGACAGCTCACAGCTGACGGCTTTGAAGAGCTACCAAACCAAATTATGTATCCCTACGCCGAACCATATGATCTGCAAAAAACATGTGTTTAGCAGCTGTCACTTCTGACAGTCAAAATTTAGGTATATATCTAAATGTTGACTGTCAGAAGTCAGCTATGAACTGTCAGTCAGCACCAAAGAAGCCATGGGGCTACTGTAACATGCCCAAACCTCTTAACAACCAAATCCATACTTTTCAGTATGCAGATGATACAAAATTTCTGGCGACCTCTGAAAAATTTCAACAATAAACGAATTACTACTAAGACAACATTATTGACAAATTGATAGAATGGTGTGAAAGGTGGCATCTTTCAATAAATGCGGCAAAAACTCAAGTCATACTCTTTAGACCAACTAAACACAAATCTCAATCTTGCCAAGACCTATCTCAGTTTAATATTATTGATGAAAATTATAAATTGAAATTGAGTCTAACTTTAAAATACCTTCATTTGTCTAAAAAAGTAGGCCTATGTGCTGATGTTTTACGTCGCCTTAATTTGCTAAAAAAGACCTATAGGAAAAACATGGGGTCTATCTCCAAAGACTTAAAAAAAACGTACAAACAAATATTCTACCCACACCCCCTCCCGTTATGACATACGGCAATATTTCATGGAGATCAGCCCTAAATGACATTTATTAAATGCTACAGGTTCTGGAACGACACGCTATTCGTCTGGCATATCGAATAAGGTTCCCAAGTCCTGCACCCCAACTCTATGATTTGATTGCCTAAAAATCTGCTCCCATTTACTTAAACTCCGCACTCGCTACGTTCATTGAGCAGTTGACACCAAAAACACCATTTTTAAGGAAATACTGACCATTGAAGCAAAACACAACCCTTGTCTTCAGCCTCCAGACTCTCATCTTATCAACATCTACCAAATGACAGCTCCAGACGATCATCCACACTAAAACCTGGACACTGTATCTAATCTTCCTGCTCCAATATAATTATTATAACAGATATTTTAATGTGAAACTTCTATTCTAAAAACATTCTACAGATAATTTCAGATAAAACATTTTGTGTAGAAATCTGACAATTAGATTTTAACTTTATTTTACTAACTATATAATTATTAAAATAAAATCAATTTTTTTAGCACCTCGTGAAAACATGTAGAGAGCAACACAATTTAATTTTGCACCAAATCGTTAGAACATTTATTTTAAAAGAATATATCATAAAAACACTTTCTATCCGTTCGGGATATACGCTTTTGTACTAATTACGCTAATTGTTTTAGGGATTAGAAAGGTTATATTTAGAGGAAGTGTACCCGTATCTGCTTAAAGGGAGAGAAGAAAACCATTTAGGGAAAACCACCCCCAGTACACCCGACCGAGATTCGAACCTCGATCTCCCCGTCTTCAGCAATATAGTATACTGCGCCTTAGACCATGAGGCCACCGAAGCAGGTCTATACAAGTTGTATCACTGGCTGAAGGAAAGTCGTAACCCTTCAATGTACCTTTTACTTTATTTATGTGGTAAGAATGAAATTGCTGGGTTAAAAAAAAACATCGCGTATTTCTCATTAGGATCTTAATTAAAACTTTTTGTATGGAATTACATTGCTATGTAATTCGGAGTTCCGCTTCCGCCTAATATTCTAAAACGCATTAACTACCTCACTCATCACTGTCTATATATAACTTGTTTACTGTTTCTTTAATATCCTCACTACTACATAATGTTCTAAATTAACTATTTTAATTAATTTATTGAAGAGTTTGTTTGTCATGAGTATTGTGTGAAATACACCGCACCCAAAGGTCTGATATTTTAAAAATTAGTAGCCCCTTCCTGTGCGCGAACATGTACACTTTGAAAACAAAATTTTAAGTTTCTGACTCAATTTTATCTAATTAATTAAAAACCCTGACGGAAGCAAATAAATATTAATAAAATAAAGAGAGTTTTGCTGTCAAGGGCAACGCGTGGGTACTTCAACAAACTATTTATTAAAAGAAAACTTTTAAAGGGTTGGCTTGCTGTGAAGTCCCTCAGCAGGATTTTTTTTTCTAAACATTGAATCCATTTTGAAATAAATAAAGTTTTATTCAAACTTAATTGGGGTTGTAGACGCTATGAATTTGGAAGACATAAACTACGAAGAGGTTATATATAAAAGAATTCAATTTTAATTAAGGTGGAAAATATATTATGTTTGAAATAAGTATTGTTATAATCTTGAAGTGAAAAACATATATGTATGATTATTTACCAATTTTTCATATGAAGCTTTATAAATAAACGATTGTTCCTTACTAATTATTAAAAATGTTTTTCAAAATACGAAGAGGTTGTTCTTAAATTATGTTAGGGTTTTTTCGTGGGGAAAGGGGGTTCAGTATTGGCCTAAGTTTTCTTACGAGAGCGGGTGGCGTTTAGGAGGAAGGGGGGGGGGGTTCAGAATCATCTTACGTAAGGTTTTTTAAGCAATGTTTACAGTGAGACAAATTGAATTTTTTTAACAGAAAATAACTATATTAATCATAAAATTTCACTTGCATTTAATTTACTTTACTATGTGTAAGGCTGGGTTTACATTCGTGCATAACGCATGACTAATAGTAAATATAGTGTATATAGTGTAGGTAGAGCGTAAACAAGAAAAATACATAGGTTTATAATGAAAAGTAGTGCATAACGTCTGACTTGAATTTATTGTCGTTTATTAAGAGAAAATGACCTAACCTATTTTTACTACTAGCTAGTGTGTCTAAAAATATTTAAATAAAGGGTACATTCGAAAATCAACGATAACTAAGCTGTATCTTTTGAAACTTGAATTTAACTTAATTTAAGTTTTGTCACATTCGATTTTATTACTGTCATGAATATTATAGTAGATCTACTTCTAAATAACAAAGAAAAAATTTAATATTTTTGCTTTATTTTCAATCATAGAGATAATCATAATCATTGACGCTAACACAAAATATAAAATTCGTGAATAACAAAATGTATGGCTACCACAAGGCATTTCAAACATAGAAAATAATCATTTCCGTCTACTTATACACTGGCGTTTAGTTTTCTATATCCTCTTTACTCATTCTCATTGGTTGATACGTCTCAAGCTCATTGATTATTTTCACTACACTCCATACATAACGCATAAGAAGTTAAAAGTTAAATCAACTTTATACATTGTACACTATTCACTATTTATCGATTATAAACGCTCTAATTGAAAATAATATATTTCAACTTCTTGCGCGCTATGTGCTATACACTATTCGCTATTAGTTACGCGTTCGTTATGCATGAATATGAACCCAGCCTTACAGCTAATTTTAGGGCAATTATTATCTAAAATTTCATATCACTCGCTTTGTTACCAATCCTTAAGTCTAAAAATAATCAAACGATTAAAATAATCTAATTTACCAAATCGTAAAAAAACAAAACACGAAAGATGGGTGTGACGGGAAATTTTACGAACCCTTACGAAGGTGCAGTGGATGGGGGTTGGGGTAGAAAACCATGAAAAAAACAACAAAAGAACCCTTAAATAACTTTTTAAGGAGGAGAAATATAAAATAAGAGGGTTGAAACTCCGATAATATCCCCCTCAACCCTGTCGGTACGGAAGGACCTGCTGCAAATGCGCTTGAAAGCCGCCGCGATCCTAGAGCTATTATTATGTATGTGTCTGTCAGCAACAAAGCTTCTTATTTATGGGAAAACAGATTGAACAGACATTTACGTCATTGATGTGATGAATGTTTTATTTTATTTTTAAAAGAGGTCAATAAAACGTTTACGTTAAATTCGTTTATATATATTTTTTATTATGCTTACTTTTTGTTAGTTGATTTTATTAAATACAGGACTATTAATAATAGCTACATGCTTATAAGTTTAACAGGTAGTAAGACGTGGTAAATAAAAAAAACTACAGGCTTGCATCGGTGATCGTCTATTATATTTTTCGGTATCTCGACAAATGGTACCAGCGAGATTTCATATCACTCGATTTTTCGCGACATCTCGTACCACCCTACCTGAAAAGGGTATACTAATAATGACTTTAAAATATTTACGATGTAACAAATGGTACCACTTCTATCTATTTAGCCTAAAAAAAAACCGAGCTAATATGTGCAAGCAAGGTTCATTACTGGATAGTCGATAGCTGAGAGAACGTCGAAATTTTAGTTAGTGTAAGTTAATTAGTGAGCTAGGTTATATAAGTTTAAGTTAGGTTAGGCTTGGTTAGGTTAAGATAGATTTCAAATACTTGAAACGCTCCACTACCCTTGTTATTCTCCTTTGCGACGTGACCTTGCATATCAGAAGCATCTTGCACACTAATTAAATTAAATTCGACTAAATGAATTTAAAACTGAGGCCTGGTACACCTTCCTATCAAGTGATACCATTTGTCGAATCGTAAATATTTTAAAGTCATTAATAGACTGCCCATGTAACCATCCACCTGAGAGGTACAAATAATGTCGCGTGGTATGAAATGGCGCTGGTACCATTTGGCATGTATTTACTTTTGCTGATACCAGCCTATGGACTAGGTTATTTTTTTATTCAAACCATTTGATTTTCCACTACCGGCTGGCTAGGCCTCTCGTAACTTCATATCTAACGTAAGACAAGGACAGGTAAAGCATCCAGTCCCCTAGCCGTTAATTCATCAACGGGAAAGGCTAAACCTATATTTTCATCTATGATAAATTTTTGACTTGCCGGGAATCGAACCCGGTACCCTTAACCCAGTAGGCAGACACGCAACCGACTGAGCTAATGTATCGAATGGAATAATTACATATAACTATGCAAATGTGGTGGGGATGAGGAAAGTATAATAACGTAAGAGGAAATGCATGCATCCGCATTTGCGTTAAGGGAGTATGGGAAACCATTTAGGAAAAAAACACCCGCAATACATCCAGCCGGAATCCAAACCCCAACCTACTCTTTGATATTTAGACTGCGTGCCCACCGACACCGGTTGCATAGCCTAAACTGTCACTCTCCTAATAAACAGGATTGTCACGGTAAAATTGGGCTCGAATCCCGGTAGAATATGTTAGTGGTGTTTTCTCCCCAAAATGTTTTCTTTATTTCTCTGGGTGACCTGGCGGTCTAGGGGTAAGGTGTCAGACTTCTGTGCTGAGGTCCAGGGTTCAATCCTTGGTCCCGACACAGATTTATCTGATTGCCAAACCCTTCCTTCACCCCTGACAAGACGTGTATTAATCACAGCTTGTGAATGTGAGGAATGCCAGGATAGCGTAAGTGCGTATAACCCGAACGGGTAGTAAGACGCGTTGCTAATAATAATAATAATAATAATAATAATAATAATAATAATAAATTTCCTCTGTGTTAATGTGGGTAGTGCTGCCCTTAATTTTACCTGTATCATTTCTACCTCATTAGGGGCCCTCCTTAAATTACGTAACGGTTTTGGGGGAAGGGGCGGGGTTCAATATGTTCTCTTGTTTTATTACAAAGGTGGGGTGGGGAGGGTCATAATCAATTTTACATAAGGTTTTTTTATTAATTTTATTTTTTGAGACAAAATCTAAAAAAAAAAAATTGGCCAGAAAATAAATACTACATTAATAATAAAATTTCACAAATGTATATTTAATTTGAAACTTATACGTTAAACCTAATTTTACTGCAGTTAAAGTATTCTGAAATTTCATATCACTCACTTTATTACCAATCCTTTGTCTAAAAATAGCTAAACGATTAAAATAATCTAATATACTAAATCGTAAGAAATTATGTAAGATTGGAAGAGGGGAATGGAAAATCTTATGACCCATTAAGTGGGGGGGAAACGTGGGGAGGGTTGAAAATCATGAAAAAAAGCCTTACGTAATTTAAGGACTGCCACTTAGTGTAATTATGCATAGCCCGGCAGTAAAACGCGCAGCACAAAAATAATAGCCTCCGGTTTTTGACAACGTGTATAACAATTTACATTTTGTTTCCAGGGTTTCTGGATTTTGGAGCAGCCGTCTGGAAGAAGATGCGCCTTCTCAATGGCCCTCTACTACGTTTCATCCCGTGAAACACTACCATGGAAACCCAGGCGCCACGACGCCAGACGCCGCGGATTCACTCTTGACTTCTGACCAGCTTGAGCAGACTGCTTTCCCAAAGGGGTCGTACCGACGTTACATTAATCATCTGATGCGCTCGCATTTTTCCGAGAAACTACATGGGCACTATCACCACAATCGTAACAACATCGCGGGCGCCTCTGTGGGAAAAGGGGATTCGAGCGCTGTTAATGCTCCTGGCGGGAAGAGAACCGATTACTTGTGTTATGACAGTGATAGCTCCGTATACTCCCGTACCGCGCCGCTACAAAGTCTGCTGAGCAGCGCCTCTATTAGCGTAGACCTAAACTACGTATGTGGTGATGGTTCTACCGACTACCACTCGACATCTCTGGTATCGCTGTGTAGCTGCCCTGCCTGCGATATGTCAACAAGGGGGGTGGAACGGGAGGGAACAAAGAAAGGCGTGGACGCCACTGGCGGAAGAGGTGGAGGGGCAGGAGGGCACAGTTACGCGGAACTCACCGGCAGCGTGCAGCCGAACCAGTACCGGGGGAAACAACAAGAATGCGACAACGGGCGACTGCAAGAGAAAGAGACAGAGGCGAACGGGTGCAGTGACCATTGGGACGTCGGCGCCACACTACGTTGCTTCCAGGGGGGAGGTCACTGGGACGACCACCCCAGCTGGAGAGGCATTGTATCTATCGCACAGTTTCCCGTGCGTTGGGGCGCTTATCCAGAAGTATAGCGCGATGATTGGTCGAGAGAGTCAGACACGTGTTCGAGAAGACGAAGAGCGAAAACAAAGAGGGTACTCGACGAGTGAGGACGGCCTGGAGCGTGAAAAAGAAGATTACGAAAGTTGCCGGGCACAAAAAACACGCTCCAAACATACACATGTTGATGCCGATTTAGGGTCTAATAAAAACAACACGAAACAGTGCGACGACACGGTAAAAATAGACGGTCTTGAAGTTGCAACACAATCTAGAATTTAATATAAAAACCTGCGACGAGGAAGCCACAAGTCTTCAAGAGAATTTAAACCCATCAAGTTACTCAATGACCTCAGCGTCACATGCTTCCACCACTCCTCCGACGGTTGCCAATATACGTTCCTTACATCTTCCCAACGTCCGCTCTAGGTGCTGTAGCAGGAGTCCTTGCGCGAGCACGGCGTCAGACGAAGGCGTGTTTCTGGCGCCACCGACACATGGGGGGTGCTCCTGTGACTAGTAGTAGCTTGAGTCCTTGCAGCAGCGAGGAAGACGTGGGAGGAAAGTGTGGTAGCAAAACCTCCTTCAGATGGGACTGGGGAAGTAAACTCCAAGAGGCTCAAGGCCACGCCAGGTGCGAGAGTTCGGACTCCGCTGTGGTTCTAACCCCGAGTGACGAGGTCAATAACCTACGCCCCTGTTCTTTTATATCAGTAGCGAAACTTTCTATCGATGCCGACACTGGTGATTCGCCGGGGAAAAAAAATTGTACTGACAAAGAAGGGAAGTTTTCCAATATAAACTCTTCTTGGAGTAAGAATATATTAAATCATTATATAGTAGATGAAATCTGTAACAAGGATGAGGAGGATAGATTCAGTGAAAGGGATAACTTTTGGTGTGAGGCCGAAAATAACTGTCGGCATCGTGTAGAACAAAAAGAACCTTGTGGTGAGCGCCTCGAAGAGGATGATGGAGGTGTTTGCGATGTTTTCCACAGTGAAGGTTGGGGTGGCGGGCAGAGTGCGGACTGTGACGTCAGGGAGGACCAAGCTAGCTGTCGTGAAGGATCTTGTGTGATGGCTGAGGACAATTGGGACGATGACATCGACGACAAGGACGAGGAACTGATTTCTATAAGTCGCAGTGTAAGTCGGGATGACGGCGTACCCTATGATGGCCTACGGGAGGACGTCACTTTCGAAGACACCTTTGACGCTGGTGGTAACGGGATGGACGAGTTCAGTCGTAGGTTCGAGTTCCGACAGAAATTCGGTGTTAATATCGACGCGCTCACAAACAGAGACGAATTCAGTGATGAAGTGGGACTCTCCCTCGTCGAACATCGTCGACAATCAACTCAAAGCTTCCTTACCGACGATGACGAATCGTGTGCGCCTCCCTACCGGCAGTGGCGCACGCCCTCCGTCGTCGTGAGTGATTATTCAGATGACGTCCCTTTCTTTACGTCGGTGAGTCTAGAGGAGATTGAGCAACTGCGATACAAAAACCCAATACACGGTTCGTCGGCGTCCGAGTGCAGTGCGGTGAGTTCCTGTGTGAGCCACATCAGCGACATAAGCTATTGTGGTCCGTTGCTGGAGTACGGACTCAGGACTCCGCAAAGGAAGGGGTCCGACTGCAGCAGCTGCTCAACGCTAAGTGGGGATGATGAAAGCGGATGCGAAGCGCTGCTACAAAGCGTCCAGTCGAAATCAAAGGTAGGGAAAACACGCCTACTTCAATTCTCAAGGTCATGTTCAATCTGATAAGCTCAATTTTTACACTTGCTTTCATACGCGCTTGTGAGAAAAGGTGCCTGACCTAATTTTCCGGTGATAAGGAGGTCGAGGTTCGAATCTTCTTTGGGTGTAATGATATTCCTAAATGTTCCTAAACGCAAATGCGGATACCTATTTTACTCTAATTTATACCTTTATCAGCTCTTCCCCATTAGTGTAAATACGTGGATAGCCCAGACGGGAATTAAGATGCAGTGCATGTAGGAAAAGATATTTAGAGTAAACAAACATAAATAATTATTTTTGTCAGTCACTGTATTCTATATCACATAATTTTTAAAATATCAGAGAAATTATATTCAAATTGTTATAATCAACTATAATTGTTAAAAGTAATTTTTTATTAGTTTGTTTATAGCCTTAATAAAATTCACTATAATTAGAAAAATGCTCTTTAAAATTATAATATTGTTTATTCCCTCCTCTCCCTCTTTTTATAAAAGCATTTTTTTAGTACTGCGTCTTACTATCTGCCCAGGCTATACGAATATTTACTAATCACGCTAATGTGCTCGGGAAGAGGAAGTATGGATTTAGAGGAAGTGTACCTGAATTTACGTGGAGGGAGAATAGAAAACCATTGAGGGAAAACCAGCACCATCAGTACACCCGACCGGGATTCGAACCCAAATATCCCTTTTATTGGCAGTCTAGTCTATTGCAAGAGTGGCGCCTTAGGCCATGTGGCCACCGTAGCAAATAAAAAAGTATTGTTAAAATAAGATAAACAGCAAATGCTTAAAAGTATAAAACATTTATTACTACGTAATTTCTACCTTATTTATAAGTTAAATAAACGTTTAGTATATAGGTAGGCATATAACACAATTAATTGGCTACCAGAAATCGTCATGAAAAGTGAATTAATTTGTAACTTGGATAAAATAGGGGGGGAAAAAAGATCTAAAACTTTGAGAGGAATGCTGATGAGTGATGAATCAACTGACGTTGGTGAGTCTGAATAATCATTTCCTCGATCTCTTGAAGGTCCTGGGTCGGTGGATTGACGATTTTCAGCTCTCTTGAAGAAATGGTGGTGATGTTTCTCGCTCTACGTCTTCAGTCTAGATATACTAAACCAGGGGTTGGCAACCTTCTTGGGGCACCGATCGACTTTTACATTTATCGAAGCTCCTGTGATCACCCTTTGTTTCTACACTATACTTTTAATTAATTTTTTTCTATACATTTTGAATTTGTTCCTTAAATTCAATATTTCCTCAAATACTTATGTCCCTGCCTTTATAGAAAATACATAAAATAAATAAAATGTACACTCCGTTTACCCTGAAAGCAGTCTTACCTTGACGGACTACACTATGACCCTTTCTTAAAAGCTGTACCATAGTGGAACCAAGCGAGGATGATGGATTACACTATGGCCCTATTTTATAAGCTGTACTTTAGTGGAATGATGCAGGGTTAGTTTGCCTTTTCGTGGCGGTATAGTGAAAATTGCTGCGCGATCGACCTTTTTCTGACCCCTATACTAGACTCTTCTCTACAATCCAATCCCCTTTAAAAGGGCCTTATCTGACAGGTGTAAAGTTGCTATGTCACTGTCACTGTCACTTATTCATAAGTCAAGTCATGTAATCTTCAATTGTCGGTGACCTGGTGGTCTAGGGGTAAGGTGTTGGACTTCTGTGCTGGGGCTCCGGGGTTCAATCCTCGGTCCCGGCACAGATTTATCTGATTGCCAAACCCTCCCTTCACCTCTGACAAGACGTGTATTAAACACAACTTGTGAATGTGTGGAATGCCAGGCCTCCACCGTGGTTCGGATCCCACGTTAACTGTAGGTCCTCCATTTCATCTCACAATCACCCTACCATTACACATTAGTGTAAGTGCGTATAACCTGAACGGGTAGTAAGACGTGCTGCTAATAATAATAATAATAATTCATTTGTCACTTTAGATAGATTTTATCAATACCTGTAAAATAACATTATAATATAGTAAAATGTTATCAATGTTGACTGCAAAAAAAGTTTGTATTTCCTAAAAGTTTCTTCCCTACCAGAATGTGCACCCTGTTGGGATTCGAGCCTCGACCTCCTTGTCAGTGGCAATCAGGTTCAATCAATTCGAATCTAACGCCTTAGAGCGCGCGATCAGCAAATGAGGTGACCAAGAATATATTTGGAGAGTTGTGCGTTATAGGATAACCAACCGCCTTTGAGATGTTTTTTATTTGAATCTCGGTTGGGAGGAGGGGGGAGGGGGAAGAGGCTACATATTTAGTTTCACTTATTGTGGGTAAGCTAATGGAGTGCGACTGATTTTAAGCTCACACATGCTGATTGATCAGTGCACACGAATTGCAGAACAACTCATCCGAGCTCGGTAATACCCTTACACAAACTGCGGAGTAAAAATTAAACTGTTAATGACTCTGTTCAAAATGGAACATGGAGGTTAGGTAATGTTAGGATAGGTTAAATTAGGTTAGTTTAGGCTAGGTTAGGTTAGGGGCTAGGGGTTGAATGGGATTACAGGTTGTTCCGCAATTCGAGTGCACCCATGCTGATAACTACACTTTTTAAATATATTTTTATTTATCACCGCGTCTTACTACCCGTTCAGATTATACGCTTGCATTTTTTATCTTTTTTTTTTAACTTCGTGCCTGAAAAAATCAATACATATTTTTAAAGTGATTTAGTTTTGTTTTTAATGTAAGCCTGTGTACAGATACTGTACACAACGTTTACCCTGAAAGGTAGCAAGCTTACCTTGACAAAATACCCTATGGATAGCTTATAAGAGAGGGCCTTATTGTAGTCCGTCAAGGTAAGACTGTCACATTTCAGGGTAAACAGAGTGTACACTGATGGTCTCAAAATGTGGTTGGAATTTAATTCCCAGTCCCACTTTAAAAGCCGGCCACTTTTTGGGATCGGGGAGTGTACAAGGAATGTGACTGACTATAAGATGTAAAGGCCGGCTAGTTAAGCAAACACGGAAAACACATGTTCACAAAATGTCACCTAAAAAAATATATCAGAAACTACTTATAGCGCGGAAAAGAATATTCTGGTTAGTCAGGTTTTATTGAAGGGGCAACTGAAAGGTGGAAAATTGACTTTAGTTTTTTTTTTTTGTTTTTGGCTGGAAACGTTCCTGTTTAAGAAAATTGACGATCATATTAAACTGTTTATCAAATGCGCCACATATTGAAATGGTAGTGGCAACAGTTTACTCATCCGAGTTAGGTGGGCTTTAACTTACGCACTTTACTTTAACTCGGGAGGTAGGGTGTTCGATACCTAACCGGGTGCAATAGGGATATTTCTTTTCCTACAATAAAAATTTACATATAATTTACCTTTGGATTAGATAGTAAGCATTTATTAAAAAAATGTAAAAAGAAAGTGATTTCATATCATGTATATATTGCTAGTTATTATTATTATTATTATTATTATTATTATTATTAGCACCGCGTCTTACTACCCGTTCGGGTTATACGCACTTACGCTAATGTGTAATGGTAGGGTGATTGTGAGATGAAATGGAGGACCTACAGTTTAACGTGGAATCCGAACCACGGTGGAGGCCTGGCATTCCTCACATTCACAAGTTGTGATTAATACACATCTTGTCAGAGGTGAAGGAAGGGTTTGGCAATCAGATAAATCTGTACCGGGACCGAGGATTGAACCCCGAACCCCTAGCACAGAAGTCCGACACCTTACCCCTAGACCACCAGGTCACCTGCTAGTTATTACTAAATTTAAATAGAACAAACAGTCTGTGTGTACCCCAATTTTTTTTATAGGAAGCCCACTTTTAGCCATCAAAGTTGAATGAAAGTCACTAAAAACTTGACATTATATAAATATCTATTATTTGATTTGTTAATTAAAAAGTTATCAAGAACTCATGGATTTCTATATATTTTCTCTTTATATCATTAATTAAATGGGCTAAGAATATAATCACAACAGTAACATTTTTATTTCCGCCATCGTGGTAACATGAGTCTCCAGTTTTTAAATTTAGTATATATTATTCGTCCTTTTTTTTAGATTAATTATCACAATCAATAATTTGACTTTGGCGGGCATGTGGGCTATAGCGTAAACCTCCTCTGCTCCAGTTTACCGATGTATGGGAGGTCGGGGTTCAAATCGCTGTTGGATGTGTGTTACTGGTGTTTATTCCTAAAAGTTTTTTTTAACTCTTTCTTTACGCAAATATGAGTACACTTAATCTAAAATCTACTTTCATTACCATTATCATCCTTACTCCTTTAGTTCAAATATGCGGCTAGACCAAACGGATATTGAGACGTGGCGCACAAAAAAAGAATAAATTGACAGAGTTGGGTGAGCGCTCGCGTGCTTGACCATTGACTTGGAAGTTTAAAGCTTTTAATACCTCGTCCAATGTATTTGGAACGTTTTCTTTCTCTCCGCTAGGCCTTCGTGGTTCCTCAACCTTCTCTCTGGGTGGATTTTGGTTCCTTTTTCTAAGATAATTTCACCTTTCATGGATTGGGCAAATTCTGGCGCATTTAATTAGAATACACCCTCTTTGATCTCGAAACGAATGCTAGCACATTTTATTAAAATATATCTTATTCTCTATCAAGGTGAATGTAAGCACATTTAATGAAACATAATCTCCTTTCTCTTCAGAATAATGCTGAAGTATTTAATTGAAATGTAACCCTTTTCAAGGTGAATGGTGGAGTATATCATTAAAATGTATCCTCTCTCTCCGGGTGAATGCTGGCACATTTCCTGAAAATGCAGCCTCCTCCTATTTCATCAGATAGTTCATCCTAACACTCAAACACATCAACGAAGTAACCGCAAACCTGAACAAGAATTGGCTCTTTGCTGCCATGCCGTACAAATATATCCCGTGTACTAATTGATGCAGCAAACAAGGTTCTGTTTTAACTTAACCATTTATCATTTCTTCTGTCTGTCTGTTTAACCGTCTTTCGGTCCGGGTGCTTGTTCTGCGATAGTTATCAGATGGGTGGACCAACTTAAACGAATTTTGGCAGGAGCATTCTTTGAATCTAGGCCGAACAACGTATGTACAAGGGTTTTAGATATTGTTAATCCGTGTCAATATGGCGGCCACTCAAAAATCTGTCTGGCTATTTGTTCCACGATAAATTCCAAATGCGTGGACCAGTTTGAACGACATTTGGCAGGGGTATTTTTTTTAGACTAGGCCAAACGATGTATGTACAGTAGGGGGCCTACATAGTTTTTCACTATGGTTAGCCCTATCTGTTTCATTTTGGGGGCTGCTCACAAGGTTTTTAGTTAAAATAAAAACGCATCTCGATTTAAATTTTAAATTACAAACGTATTTTTTAAAAATTTGATATATATTGTTAGACTAACGTCTTAAGACACGTGACCAGCGATTATCCTCTATAAATATAATGCACTTTTGTAGTTAAACCCTGATTTCCACTTTTGTGGTTTTACATGACAGCTAGCAGAAGCGAGCAGATGGTATCAGTAATGCCAACATTGTCTTAAAGTAACTTTTGTCAACATATTTGTAAATAATAATTATTTGGTAAGTGTCACTATTATTATCACTAAAAATATTATCAATCACTTTTAACAATGCTTCCCCAAGGATTAGAGTATAATTTTCTTGTACATAATCTAATTTAAGAAAAAAAAGTCTAGTTAATTCATTCTTGTTTTTCTTTTAATTCTTGTGGCCATTACAGTTTAAATAGAGCGTGAAATTTTACATTTAATAGTATTATATTCAGTTATTCATATTTTTATAACGGGCCTCGCATATCTTTAACATAAATAAATGGTTTGTGATAATAAAGAGTAAAAAAGATACAAAATGTTTTTGAAATAATATTAAGTTTAAATTTTGTAAACACCGTGTATGGATACGATTCGCCGTAAAAACTGAAATAAGTTCCCTACGTCATCACCGGCAGCATAGCTTCTATCCAGTGGCCATATTTGTTTTCAGCATTTAAGGCCACTTTTAACGTTCTCTTGCTTTTAATAATTAATTTGAATTAAACAGCAAAAGAAAACTTCAAAACTTAACAACCAACCAAACGGTTATTTTCATAACCAAAATCTAACAATTTTAAATAGACATTATAACAGTGAATTCTCGTATAAAATACAGTTAATAAAACCACGTGCGCGAGTAAAAATTTTGAAGCGAAAAAAATATTTAATACTTGTAAAATTGTAGTTGAGTATTTACAGGCGTATCTTTGCTACCGTTAATAATTTTATTACAACTTTGAATAATACAGTGTCTTTTTTGAATATTAATTCGGCTACTTAGTCTGTGTGTTCTTTTGAGAATATTATTTCGGTGTGAACATATTATCCTTGGAAAATAAACGTTTTTTTAGTGATCTTAGAATAATTATTTATTAAATATAAAATAAAAGCGTGTGATAAAAAGAAAAGCGAGTGTTTCTGAGTGATCGATATACATTATTCGAAAATTTAAGTGTATCAAGACTATTAAATAAATATTTTAACCCCAAGATTGTGTTGTGTTGGCCTCTAGGCTAAACCTCGAGTTTTATGATGTTTATATTATTCCAAATACATCTGTGAAGTGTAATAAAAAATACTTGCGAGTGTTTCTCCAGTGTTGATAAATAAAATACCAGGCTAAGATTTCAAGTTATAAGTTATTGTATTTTTATTAGAGACTTTGTTATAACTGTTTAAAAGTAGTGAATTTAAAATAGATTTTTGTTGGTTAGGATAGCTTTTGATTTGTCATTGTCATTTATTTTATAGGCCTAAACATATTTTCTTGGATATTGATTTTTGTTTGTTAAATTATTTAAAGTTATCATAAATAGGCCTACATATTAAAACAAAATAATATAACAGATTGTAAAGGCGAGCATAATGAATATGTTTTCTTCGAGAATTTCTCTAGAGGTAAGAATATTATTTTTCATTTTATAAACAAAAGTTTGAATTGTTATATAGTACTCATACAATAGCACAAAATGTTTAATTTTTAATTATTACACTACTAATCGGCGTTGACATTTAGTTGCAAGAAGGTCCTACATAGCCACAAAGGTTTTAGTTTTTAAACAGTAGGCTACCACTAGGTTAAGGGACTTAATACAAATATGCTTAGACCTTTATGAAGTGCTCAAAAAAGGAATTAAATCTGTGAGTAAAAGTTGTTTTTCCACATAACTATACAATATTTAAATAATTAAAGCATTGTAAAGGCCCACTTTTCAATTGATATGACTGGCTTCCAAAATATCGGTTAGGCCTACTTATAATTCTTCAGCCAAACTATTCAATCATCAAAGAATCTTGCATTAATATTTGGTTTAGTACTAACGATCACCATAAGTCTATATATTTTTCTATAGGAATACTAGTACATTTAGATTTTTCACATTTATAATGTTATTAATAATACTATTTGTAAAAAAACTATTAAAAATTATTTATTTATAATTATAAAAACTAATATGGGATTAAATGCAAAATTTAAATTTTTTTAAAATAAAATATAATATTTTAAAATTTTATAAACAGTAATATATTATCACATTTATAATGTTATTAATAAAACTATCAACAAATAATTATTAGTAAAATAAATAAAATTTTAAAAATTATTTATTTATAATAATAAAAACCAATATGGGATTAAATACTAAATTTAAAAAAAATAATATAATGGAAAAAATAAATAATTAATACTAGCCCTAACATCAACATATCAAGGTCAACAATAAATAAAAAATTAATATATATAAATAAAAAAATAAATAAAACAGTCATATATGTTTCTTGTATAGACCTCAATTTTGGCTGTCAGAAGTGACAGCTGATAAACACATGTTTGTGCAGATCATATGGTTCGGCGGAAGGATACATAGTTACTTTTCAAAGCTATCAGAAGTCAGCTGTGAGCTGTCAGTCAGCACCACAATAGATAAAATTGAGGTATAGTATGTATTGGTTTTCTGTTTAACTTATAACCAAGGAAAAAATACCAACTTCAAATCCAAGGAGAAATTATAAGATAAATTTCATTTAGAAATTCAAAGATAAATCTTAAGACTATAATAACGATACGAACAAAAGGGGGATGCGAGGTTTACTGTTCACAGAACTACTAGCTAGTAGCGTATAACCCGAACGGATAGTAAGACGTGGTGCGAAATAAAATACTAGCTAGTATTCACTATCATTTTAATGTCACGAGGTTATGAAATATCCAGCGCCACCTTTGCGGCCCACCACGCTGGCTCGGTAAACAGGATTCCCGACGTGTTTGCGCAGAAATAGTCCTCTGCAAACATAGCGTTTTATTGTTGTTTTAATCAAGCAATTAAGGCGTCTTGGGCTACTAACACCTTGAACCTCCGTATTGTAATTTTTTATTAGTACGTTTAACACAAGAGCTATTAACGGCTTAATCCAAGGTGTCGTAATGGGGAGTACAGCTTAGCAGAACTCATGCCGGTGGGCATGTAGACAAAGGTGTAGGTTTCACCTTGTCTGGTTTGCCGCTGATAAGTCGTGGTTCAAATCCCAACTGGATGTACTGAAGTGTTTTTTTTTAATTTTTCACTCTTCCACACTAATGTGATTACATTTTCTCTAGAATTCAACCTTTCTTTACCCCACCCCATTAGTGTAATTTTTCCTAAGGCCTATACCCCGGAAGGGCAGTAAGATGTAAAGCAGTAAGAAGAATTGCACCCACATCAGCGTGGAGAGAAATATGTCGAAACCACAATGATAAATCAAATGTTGAAATCCACCCCCACAGCATCCGGCCGAGATTTGAAAACTTACCCTCTTGCGAACCTGACACCTTAGACCGTGCAACCATAAGTATTGGGTCCTGCTCGCAGTAAACTTTGAACCAGTCTTCCTAAAGCCCTAAACCGTACATTGTAGCTCAGGCCGGATTCGAACACTGGAATTTGGAGACCATCTTAGGCATCAAGTGCTCGTCTCTGTGGCAGAGTGGTTACGGACGTTCATCCCTAATTTATGGGATCATGGTTTGATCCCAGAGGGTGTCTAAATAAATGTAATTTTTGAAAAACATTATAAATTTTAGTAAGGAACGTTTAGATAAGCTAAGTCAAGAAAAAATAATTAAGTTTTTAATTATGATTAAAAAAAAAGATAATATTATAATCATATTTAATAAAAATTATTATTTTTTGGCTAAGCTTAAATAAATTTAAGTTTTAGTTTTGTGTGCGTAAGTAGGCCTACGTGTGTATGTATATATACCTATGGTAGGAGTTTGATAGGAAGAAACTAAGAGAAAATGCCAACTTTTTTTGCGGTCAACAATGATAACATTTTACTATATATTATTGTTATTTTATAAATATTGATAATATATTATCATGTTTCAAAAGAGACAGCTATAGATCACTTGACTTAACGTATGAATAAGTGAAAGTAGATTAGTAACTTTTCTAGTTGTCAGGTAAGGTTCTTTTTATTAAAATTGGACTGTATATAGTTTTGTGTCCATATTTTTTTATCACCGCAGCTTGCTTACAGTTCAAACTATAAGGAATTTAATCGCGTTCTTGGAATAAGGATGAGGAAGGTAGGATATTGAGTAAATGTAACAACATTTGAGTGAAGGAAGAGTGGGAAACCGTTTGGGGGAGGGGTGGAATCTTCTTTGCACTCGGCCCGGATTCGAACACCAACACCCGTGTCACCGGCAAAACCAAATACGGCGTCAGTCCGCTTCGAGCCATACTGCTTCTACAGAGTCAACTTCTATGGATTGAGGGTGTCATGTGTCAACGAACTCTCCGGCAGTTAATTTCAGTTTTCTAGACCGGAGCTGCTACTTCTTTATTCAAGTAGCACCTCATTTGTCCTCACGAGGCTGAGATGACCCCGTTTCAGACCCACTGCTTCACAGTAAAATCTAAAAACGCTGGTGATCGAACCCGGAACCTCTGGATCTGTAGCCTGGAACTTTGACCTATTTAATATAATAAAATAGATAGAAAGAGAGGTACGTACGTATCAGGGATGTTTTCGTAAAAAAATTAAGGGGGGTGCGCTTAATATATTTAAGTCTTGAGCAGGGAATAAATAGGAAGGACTGTAGGGATGTGAAAAAAAGTATCGATATTTTCCTTTCGATACTAGTATTTTTTTACTCGATACTATTTTTCCGATACTTTTACTGATATTAGTACTCACAATCCGGTATCGGCTCGGTATCGAAATAATTATTGTGAATTTTGACGTTTCATGACCCCCTTAACCCGATAAAAGTGGTTTTCGTGATGCCGTCTGTCTGTATGTCTGCCTGTATGTATGTATCTCGGTTCACATAAGTTTTCCCCGAGGATCTTTGGTATTAGATATTTTTAACACTAAAATTAAGGGTTCTTTATTTAGGTGCGAAAAGAGAAAAAAGTTATTTTAACCAAACTTGCTCTAACTATTTTGATTAAAACTCGTATCTAGACTGTTTAACATTTCCAATAAAATGGTACTTCTAATTTTCCCGGTAAAATGACTTCGAGATTAGGCCTACTTTACATGTGCGGATATCTCCAACTATGATCATATCTCCTCAACTCTTTGAGATACGAAATAACTCATCATTGAAAAGTTGTAGGACAATTAAAAATAAAAAAAACTTTTATTTGAAATATATATTTATGAAACCAATAGCTTACGAGATATAATCAACTATAGTTTTTAATTGAAGTCTGGGAAAGTGGGGAGTCGATTGATATGCTCTTTGGTAAGCAGTGATGTTACTTTTTTTGTTGTTGTATTTTTCAATTTGTTTCTGTAACAATGTCAATTATTTGTTTTCACTTATCTTATGAGTCTTAAATATATGTCTCAATTTTAAAATAAAGTTGTGATAAAGTTTGTGCGATGTACCGTTCCATTTATTTTATTTAAAGCTTTAAAAATAGTGCAATGTTTTATCAATAGTAAGGATTTGGGTATTCTGTGCTTATTTGCTTTACCCTGGAGTCTTGCGCCGATCGACCAGCTCATAATGTGACAACGTGTTATGGCCGCTTATCTTGTATCTGTAGAGGTGTTGGGGGAAGGGACAGGTGTTTGTTTTCCTCTGATCGAATGTTTGAAAAGGAACAGCTGTTCTCCTGTCAGGGGCTGGGCGCGCGTTGCTAGCTTGTGGCTCTTTTATTCGACAGACTAAAGATTTGAAACCGTGCATTAAGGTGATTGACCTTTTTCATTTAGCGTGGAAATGCAGAGCCATGGGAACAAACTGTTATCTTCAAGAATTTTTATTGTTTTACAATTTTCTTTTCGGAAACTGTTTGTTCAAGAATAGAAGCATGTTGATTAAGTTATACTTTTTATATATATACACACCCTCTATAATTTTAACAGTGCGATAAATTGACATTTTTCAATAGTAAACTGCCGGCTTCAAAACAAAAAATTAGAAAATATAACAGTTAATAAACATCGATACATTATCTTAGAAGGGATGTTGAAAATATTAACATAAAAATTTCACTCGTTCTCGAGAAAACTGATATTTCCAAACGTATGATTTTTCCGCAAGACCTGTCCGGTAGCTAGCGCCATCTACGGTTTCCGTGATTCATATGTTCTTATTGGCGCGGAAGGTTACTTTGGTCGGTTGTGAATCCACGCCACGCCTCTCACCGTCCCGCCCACCATCCCACAAAATAGGTTTAAGACTTGTACTCGACAGGGCCAAGGGCCTTAAGGTAGTTCTATCAACTTCTTTTTTTTTTTAATTATTACGTTCAGCACCGAGGTTATCAAANTTTAATTATTACGTTCAGCACCGAGGTTATCAAAAGTGTGTCTCACTCCACAGATAAGTTCTAATTTAGGAAGATAATAAAACTCGAACCAGACTTCTCATCGAGTTACGGTTTTTATGTATTCTACTTTATAAAACAGTGAAAGTGAGATGAACATAACCGTTAATTTAAAATAAATGGTTCGGTGCACCGCATTGACTTTCTCGCTTCTTTATCTGAAAATAGAGACATTTACTTCAAACTCGTAAGATATGTGAAATAACAATGTTGCAGAAACCTAATGGAAAAAAAAGAGCATAACATTCTATCAAAGAGCATACATGAAATAATATACACTGTTAAAGAAACAGCCCTGGTCACCAAAGAGCATAACAATCAATTTCCCATTTCAAAGCCCTCCATAAAAAATATATTTGCTTATTGCACGGAAACTATTGGGTTTATAAAAATATATTCCTAATAAAATATAATTGCAAGGATGTAGGACTAATATTAAAAATAAAAATAAGTTATTTCATATCTCAAAGAGTTACGGAGATATAATCAAAATTAGAAATTTCCTCAAAGTCATTTTCAAGGGAAAATTAAAATCAACCTTTTTTGTTTGTAATGTTAAACAATGCCTGGATACGAATTTTTTTTATCAAAATCGTTAAAGCTGATTTTGAGAAAATTGTTTTTTTTTCCTCTTTCTGCCCTTCAATAAACTACCCTTGATTTTAAGGTAGATATCTAATTCCAAAAATCCCTCGAGGGACCTTATAAAAACCCTAAACACCAAGTTTTAGCCCGATCGGTGAAATGGTTTCGGCCCTAGGCCGAGATACAGACAGACAGACAGACAGACAGATGGCATTGAAAAAATAACTTTTTTGCGTTCATAGGGTCATGAAACGTCGACTTCCATCAAAATTTGGAGTTAGTTTTTTTTTTACTATCACAATGTTTTCTAGGAAAAACAAAACATAGAAAATACTTCACGAGATATACTAATCATTATTGTGAATATAAGTGTATAAGAATGAGCTAAAACGAATATCTTAATTTTTATTCAATCCGAATATTATCGGTTCAGTATTGCGGCCCACTAAATACAACAGTAGAATCTTTGGCCCTTGAACATAAAAAGGTTGAAGACCACTGAGGTAGCCTACTATAAAATTAGTGACAGGCCATTTCGGCTCTTGTCTTTTTCTTGTGCTGAAGTTATTGAGGAACACCAGCATTTTTAGAATGGTTTATTGTAATTTTTAAGTTCCAATATATTGATATTTTTACTTTTATTTGTAGTTGTTTCTTACCTTGGCTTGTGTATATGCCATAGTGTGTGTCCGCCCTGTTCTCCCCTTCCTCTTTCAATTGGACTGCTGGTGCTAAATAGTGTAGAACAAGGCGTCCGTCCGTCTCTTCGTGTTTTCCCTGAAAAGAAAGTTTCGTCACTTATCTCAGAGAATGGGGGTGGGTGATTGATTATGACACTGTGCCTTAAATAAAGATATATTTTATTATTATTAATAATGGATGTTGGGGAGTGGGGGGATGATGGCAGGATATGGAATGGTATTAGCTGTTGTTGAGGGGCTTTGTTCGATTTTTATTTAGACATATGAGTACAAGATGTGGAGCAGTTACAAAAGATAATAATAATAATAATAATAATAATTATTATTATTATTATTATTATTATTATTATTATTACCATTACACTATTACCACGGGCGTATGAAGCTAATTTTTCCAGAGGGGCAGGTGGGGTGTCGGCTAGAAAATGTTACTATACCTTTAGCCAATACATATTTTTATACATTTTCCCTTCTACGACCTTGACTATTACATTTTAATAAATGAAAATCAAAATTAAATAAAAATACATAGTAGTATTTGCTTGAATATATGTATTTTGCATATTTTTAAAAAAAATTCCCGTCTGTTCTATACAACTTTATTTGCGCTAATTGAGTAGAGATGAAGAAGGTAGAATTCGGAGGAACCGTACCTCCATTTATATGGAGGTAGATAAACCATTTAGGACAAAAACTATCTTCAGTACAGCCCGCTAGGATTCTAACGCTGACCACTCCATCACCAGTAAACCAGACTATACGATCATGACGTTTAGTCCGCGTGCCAACCTATGCTGGATTATATTAATAAAACTAAATTTCAAGTGGGTAGGTATAGGCGTAACTAGAACCTTTTAAGAGGGAAGGGTTGTGGGAAGAAGTTTTGCTGAGTATTACTTTTTTATAAACACAAGATGAATAACGTTTTAAAGATAAAAGTACCTTATATTATTTAAACATTCAAGCAAATAAAAATTTATATTTTATATTAAAAAACACAGTTGCCATAATATTAGGAGGTTATATATAGTTTATTGTTAAATGAGGTATGTTTATATAATTATAGTAATACTATTGCGCGTTTGGGCTACTGCACCCGTAGAATAGCTTGTGGAATAATTAGCCAATATTTATTTACCGCTGTCCAGGGAAAGCCCGAAAGTATTAATAGTATATCCTTTCCGTGAAAGCTCTCATGAGGGTGTGGAACCATTAGAAAATCTTAACTTGAGCCTAATAAATCAAACCCTGGTGACACTTGCGGTAATTCCCCTTTCGTGAAAAATACCCGAAGTACCAGCCGGGAATTGAATCTGGGACTCTTATATTCGTAGCCGGGTGCACTGACCAGTTATCCACTGGGCCGGTTATGGTTATTTATGTTAGATGTTGATTGAAAAAACAAAAAAAAAAGAAAAAAAAGAGAGTAATTTCCTCTCTTTACTGTTAACAAAATCATCAATCACCATTTAGTTGAGATTTAGTGTTTATGTGAAAACAAAACAAATCTCTCTATCGTAGGTCGTGTTTTGCAATCAAATGGGCCCTATTTGGTTTTTACAAAGCTATAATTCTCCTTTTAACTCATCACAAAACACAGATAAGTCATCCTTTTTTATATAAAATGGCTGCATAAAATAGTTTTGTTAGGACTATTGTAATTATTTAATCAAATTAAAATTACGATTAGCTGCTGTGTCATTATACAATCTTTCCAGGGTTGTTATAATTTTACCCATCCCAAAAAACCCACCTGGTTTTTATTAAAAAAACACTTTAAAAACCCCATTTATTCCATTTTGGATACAAATCAATCGTATAATTTTTGAAAATGGTTAGTCATTCTGTTGCAAACCTTTTGGTTCAAACCCAATAACAATACATTGATTTGTATATGTTGTTATACACAAGTTATAAAATTACAATTTTTTTTTTTACAATAGACTAAGATATAAAATATAGGGGTACCTACACTGTATTAATGCAAGGCCCTAGAAATAATACTTTGTCAAAAAAGCAAATGAGATAGCAAAATTTCTGACCTTTTATCTTTAAGTAAAGAAAGCAACAAATCAATTCTGCAGCTGGCTTGTCAATAATTTGATGCATGGTCTCCCCTCCCCCTCCCACCTCTTTCCATTCCTTCTACAAAAATATTGTTTCGACCTGCTAACTTATACAGTATTGTTGCCAATAATTACATTGTTGCATTATGGTTTTCCTTTATTAAGTCTCTTAATACTCCTTTCCTTATTATATTAAAATTAAAATATGTTTCTCTGGATCCCGAATAATTAATATATTTGACTTATTGGTTTAATCAGATAACATACATAATATCAATACCATGTAATTAAACCAGAAAACCTATTAAAACCCAATATAACCCAACTTTTTTTTTAATCCGGTTTTTTTTTCAACCCTGAATCTTTCCTCTACCAATTTTTTTTTTTCCGCATCTTGAAAACACTTATTTTTCAAGAACACTTGTAGATGATTCGATGACGAAGGCTGAGGACTGTGACCAACTCATTCACCCTCTCCTCTCTCTAAATACGCCTTTGTAAAGGCGAGTATTAGGAGATAAGTTAATTTGTTTTAGTGGAAAACCACCAAATGAAACGCCGTTACCTTAGTACGTTTCCCTTTGGAATCCTGACCTCTCGGGTCAAGGTTAACACCGCTGATGTCAATCTAAATATATTTGTAGGGAAACAGGTTGTAATAGTAGGGGTCAAAAAAATAATACTATGTGTCCCTACTTCCTGTTAACATTCTTCTGTTGCTAGATAGTTTATAGCAGGGGTCGGAAAACCTTTTGATATCGTGGGCCGGTACGGGTCTTAAAACATATTGGTGGGTTGGTTTGGAAAAAATATCGAGCAAAAAATTTCAACTTTTTATTTCTTATTAATAAATTAGCTATTAGTTTATTTTTATTAACACAATTGTTTGTTTGCAGGTCAAATAAAACTAGTCGGCGGACCGAAGGCTGCCGTGCAGACCTTTGATTTACAGTTTATACCCCCACACTACTAGTTAAGGTGATCTGAATCCCACTTCCGGTGGGATTTGGCGAAGGATTTGAAGGTTTTTACCATACCATTTGAAGTTATATTTGAGGCTAGAAGTTGATTTTACGGAAGTCAAGTTTTAGAACCACTTCTACAGCAAGAGAAATCGATGTGGAAAATATTTGGAGGTTGTGTGTCACGTGACGCGACGATGTCCTTGGGTATTAAAATCTGGTACTGGGTGATTGCTCTTCTCCGCTTGCCTCCTTTATACCTCCTTCGCTGTTATACTTAGCACCGCGTCTTACTACCCGTTCGGATTATACGCTTAAGTACTAATTACACTAATGGGTTAGGAATTGGAAAGGTTGAATTTAGAGGAAGTGAACCCGCATTTTCGTGGAGGAAGAGTGGCAAACCATTTAGGAAAAACCACCCCCAGTTCACCCGACCGAGATTCGAACCTCGATCTTCCCGTCCTCGGCAGTCGAGCTCAACACGACTAGCGCGTTAGCCAACTACGCCACCGAAGCGGGTTCCTTCGCTGTTGAATTTTGAAGATTCACATCAACTTACGTTCTAAATGATGATGCCGCAGCGGGAAATTTGAACACACGGGTAGTGTGTGGAGTGAAGGAAGTGTGACGTAAGCGGGCCATACGACTCGATCCACAGCTTTATAACACGCATCGGTGGTTGCTTAGTATAACCTGTCACTCTCGTGTTGGTCTGGATTTCCGGTGACGGGAAAGTCAGGGTTGGAATCCCGGTCGGGTGTAATACATTTTTTCCCCTAAACGATATTCTACTCTCACTTCACGAAAATGCGGGTACACTTCCTTTAAAATCTTACCTTCCACATCTCCATTCCACTAAAGTAATTGTATGCATATAAATTGAACGTGATAAGTGTCAGTACTACCTATCAGGGCCATCCACATATTTACACTGAAGGAATAGTGAAGGGTAAAGCAGATATGTACTCGCATTTGCGTGTATAGAGAGTGGGGAACTGTTTAGGATAAACCATCTCCGCACTCGCTGCTGGGACTCGTGAACCAGACGATAGTGACGGCTTTGTACTTGCACCCACCTGTGCGGGTGAATTGCATTGTTAATATTTGATTAGCTGTTGCTTATTTTTATAGGACACATTACGTTGGGATATTTATTGACATTGGTTAGAATTTTATACACACACATATCCTACTGGGGAGTTAATAATGATTTCTAATCAACAAAATATGTATATTTTGGGGTCGGTATATACTACCCCTGTACAAGAGTTATTGTACCCTTCGTTTACCCTGTTAGGTAGTAAATAAACACAATTTATCGGTGAAATTATCATTGGTAGCGAATGATATCCGTTCACAGGAATCTGATTAAATATGGTTTAAAAATGGTATGTGGACACGGGAATCGAGCCCGGGACTCTTGGATTCGATCATTGATCAATTATTTGTCAATGATCAATGTCTGAGGCGCCAGTGGTTGTTTTTATGGTAGCTACAAAGTATCTTGATGATCCCACAAGTCCATCACAGACTCTGCCTTGAACGATGAGTGAAGCATGGGACGAGCATTTTCATGCTAAACTAAGAGCCACGGGTTCGATTTTCGTGTCCGGTTGTAATTTTTCGAATATATATTCAAACTAATTCTTGTGAACGGATGTCATCCACTACCAATAATAATTTCTGCTAGATGTGGAAATAAAATTAGCGGTAAAAATAAATAATAAATAGAGATTTGTTCAAGATTTTACGTTACCCGAGTCATTATTCACGCAGTCTAGGGGATCAGGCTCGAAATAAAGATAATTTCCTGTGGTTGGTAGGTTGAAGTTCGTTTCTCAGTCAGATGCATTAGGTTTGGTTTATCACATCTAATTCCCCACTATGGTTTTCCCATTCTCTCTCCACACTTTCGGGTACATTTCCAACCTTACTAATTCCTCTTCCTTAGATTAAGCCGCTAAGTCTTGTGTTGAACGAGTTTTTTTTAAATGCCTGAGTTTATACTAGAATCTTTGAGGCTATTCAAGAATGCCCGCATCGGTGGGCACGTGGTCTAAATGTCAAGTTCATCTATTCTGGTTTGTCGGTGAGTGGGATGAAAGGTCACAGTTTGAATTCTGGCCGGGTGTACCGAGTCCTAAATGGTTTAACACTCTTACACACGTAAATGCGGGTTCATTTACTCTATATTCTACTTTCTTAATTTTTTTATCCTATTAGGTTAGTTTATCTTGCCGTTTTGCACTACACGTTCGGGCTATACGCATATAGATGATAGAACCTATATGGCGAAGGTATAATTTATAAGAAACGTACCCTCATTTGCATGAAGAGAGAGTTGTAAACCGTATTTTTAAAACCACACTTATTATGTCTGACTGAGATTCAAACCCCGACCTTCTCGTCACCGTTAAACCAGCCTAAATGAGCTTAATATTTAGCGCACGTGCCTACTATCGTGAGTATTAACGTAATTAAGATGATAATAGCTTGGGCGGGTAGGGGCCTAAGGTTCAATTATTATAAGAAGAGCCATGTAGGACAACTCGAAAAGCTACTTTACCTATATAATTTCACGTTCACACGTCAACTTATGTGTCTGCAGCTTTCACTTTTGATAGATATAATATTAGTTAAAATATAACACTAATAATATGGTAAAATGTCATCAATCTCAACAGAATTTTTTTAAAAATCTTTCTAAAAGCTTTTTTCTACCAAAATCCTACATTTTGTTTAATGTTGCAAGGATACTAAGTCCAATTCCCAGGGAGGGCCGCAAATTAATTACTGTGAAATTGTAATTGGCTGCCTTTTCAGTGGAGTGATAAATTAGCGATCTGGGGTTTGGTTGCTATTTCTGCGTGAACAAATAGGTCCCACACTATTCGCGAATCTGGACGAATGTTTCGGCCGAATGTTCGCCTACATTCCTGTCATGAAACCTATACGAATATTCACCTTCTGCGGACCTCACACATTTCTCGCAAATGTCTACCCCGAATATTGGCGAACATTCTCTTCCTTTGATACGTGCCTAAAAACCGCTCCCAGAGCGAAACTTCACAATTCTACCGAACATTCGCCATTCGTGTACCTCCCAAACTTCTCGGACAGTGATCCGAAGTGGACGCGGCAGTAGGCCTAAAGTCATTTGGTCTAAAATTCATTTGGTTTAAAATTCAGTTGCCCTAAAAGTCAGTTGGCCTAAAAGTCAGTTAGCCTAAAAGTAATTTGGCCTAAAAGTCATTTGACCTAAAGTCATTTAGCCTAAAAGTCAGTTCGCCTAAAAGTAATTTGGCCTAAAAGTAATTTGGCCTAAAAGTAATTTGGCCTAAAGTCATTTGGCCTAAACTTTAGGCCAAATGACTTTTAAGCCAACTTACGGATACTCGATCCGAAACCCGAACATTCGTCCACATTCGCGAAAAGTGTGGGATCGGTTTAATGGTTAGTTCTCAGATTGGCGCGTACGAATAAAAACCGCCTGATGGACTTGCAGTGTAACCATGCTCCACTAGTACTCGGCAAAGAGTAATACACTCTGACGTCACAGCGGCGCGTATTGTGCGTGGTGCGTGCTCTAGTTTCCTGCACCCCCACAACCTTTCCGTTCATCGGCTTTCTAGTGCATCGGGGCGAGCCCTTCACGATTAACAAATTATTATAATCCTATAACTGAGCTATTTTAAATCCATAAGGGACAGTGGTTCGATCCCAACCAGTACCATATTGGGCTCACTCTGGTACACAAACAGTTAACATACATTGCGCCTGTATTGGCGAGCACGCGGAGAAAGGTGTCAGTCTCATCTTGTCATATTTTCTGCTGACGGTGAGATTGGGCTCAAATTCCGGGCGGGTGTGCTGAGGGGTAGTTTTTTCATACTCTTTCTCTCTCTCTCTGCACAAACGTGGGTGTATTTATCCAAAATTTTGTTTTCCTTATATCTATCTTATTAGTGCAAATAATTGGCTAACCCAGACTTAGGGGTGGACCAGTGTGACACGCACATTTAGGTTCTACAGTTTTTTTAAAGTTACAGCTTATAGGACAGATAGGAAGGAACAGGGAGGTGTAATGAGCCATGAGTGGCCTACTAGACCTACTAGAGTAGTATCAGGATCTTCAGTAGGTCAGCTCAATCACTCAACGCAGCTGAGTTACGCTTGTCCTAACACATCACCGAACGGGATCCGAAGGGGGCCCAACCGGAAACGAACCAGGGGCTCCGGCGTCGCACACTTTTCCGTTCATCTTACTCGGTTCTGCTTTCCCGCGCCATCTTGGCCTCAGGTATTTTCCCATGATCCTCCCGATCACCTGAACAAATCAGGGAGCTGAATCCTCACCCAAGAGAGAGAGGTTGAGGTACTGCTAAATTTGCGATTATCAATGGAAGTAAGTGTTCAATGACTTCCCCAGTTCTTCGGTGAATTATGCTGGGTTGCTGGTGGATGATATTTAATCCACATCTCAGTATAGCCTGATTTTGCTAGAAAGAACAGTATCTGGAAGTTATTAAAATCACTAAAACAATTTTAATATATTCATACATCAACTCATGTTATCTGCAGCTGTCACTTTTGATAGATATCACCAAAACCTGTGAAATCACACAATTAATAATCTAGTAAAATGTTATCAATGTTGTTTTCAAAGAAATATGTTTATATTTTCTAAACTGTTCTTCCTACATAAATCGTGGCCTAGCTTGCTGCATTTACCGTCTCATATTGTTAAAGTGGTAGATATTGCATAAAATAAGTTGAGACCCTTACAATTTTGTAGAAATATTATCAATGTTGAGTGCAAACAAAATGTTTGTAGCCTATAAACCTTTCTTCCTCTCATAATTTATTCTATTAAAGCCATGCTTTGGACTAGATCGTCAAGGCGTTATGTCTTTAAACATTGCTGTACATTGATGTACTTTATTGGTTCGAATCTCGGTGTTGTCTAAGTCTTTTAATATTCATGCGGTGTGGTAGCAGCTGTGAAACGATTGATTCGAATCTCACAAAAATAGCCCTTAAATTGTGTTCAAATCCGAGAAACGTTTTAATTCGGGTTAAAGGTGTATAAATGAGTTTTGAATATTATTTAAGATTATTTTTTGTATGGAAGCCATTAGTTCACTCTTGATTAATTAACCAACATTTGTTCTAAAGTTTATATCGCAGGATACTTTTTATTTATTTTCATTGATACATAAATAATACTACGATTTTTTTATTGGAGTTGTAGTGGTTTATCAATTAAACGTCAATAAACTGATATGAATAAGTTATTAAAATAAATATTTATATTCGTTCAAAAGTTTGCTAATCACTGATCATTTTAAAGTATAAATTATCAACAAAAATACACAAATAAATGAGCTACACTATTTTATTTTTTTTCAATTTAAATATATTGGGGTTTATTCTATTAGCTTACCAAATTAGGGAAGGGGGCTGGGGCTACCTCCTTTGGTATATCCACCACAAGCTTCATGTGGCTGTGAAGAATAGTAAAAAATATCGATATTTCGAACAATGCAAAAGTTCATTAACTGGGCATAATCATTTTGAAATTAAATCAGTTTGGCCAGTCGTGGAAATTATGGAAATCTGGAAATGTCAGAGAATTTAGAATAAAACTGTCGGGAAGATCAAGGAAATGTCAAGGAAGCTCGTAATTGGTCTGGGGAAATAGTCTATTTGGCTATCTAAGGCAAATAATTTAATAACATATATATTTATTTTCAAGTGTATTCCTAAAATAATTCACTATAACAAACACATGATTTGGATTTTTTTCCAAGCATATTTGTCAAATTAAATCTGAGTTTTAGTATAAAAGTTTTGAAATTTGAATCAGGGAAAAACTAGTGGATTTTTTCTAAGATTTTGTGGCCACCCTGGAATTAATAAAAATGTCTTCATTAAAATTTGTTCTTAATTTTTATTTAGAAAATTAATTTATTAGCATATTATTTAATCGTAGAGTTGGATAAAAGAATAATTTACCATTCACCTAGAATTTTTAATGAATTAATTTGTCTTAGAAAATTATAATCTTAAAAGTTTGGAAAATGTCTTGGTTACAAATTCACAGCTCTTCTTGTTAACGACAACTTCTCTGGCAAATGGCTTTAACGCCAGAGGGGAGTACATTTCGTCTAGATTCCAAACATTTAAAATAACTTTGATAGTCTTCGGCCGGATTCAAAACAATCTCCTATGTTGAAAATGCCAGGTTCTGAAACAGATTTCTTTGAACTGCTTAAAAGATAAAGACAGGACTGAAATGACCATAAACTCTGAAAAGTATAGGGTGAAATCATTTTAGGAAATCCTGTTATGAAATAATGATTGATGGTCAACTGTTCATGTGTCAACTGTCAGAATGTAAAAGTTTGTTTCACAAGTTTCGTTTCGTACTGCACAAGCTTGCATGTACAGTCCAATTTTCATATGAAGAGCATTGTCTGATAGCTAGGAAACTTTACTAGATCTACTTTCACGTATTCATACGTCGACTTATGGAAGTTGCGGCTGTCACTTTTGATAGATAATATCCATATTTATAAAACCACACTAATATTATTATAAAATATTTGCAATTTTGATTACAGAAAAAAAGTTAACATTTTCTAAAAGTTTATTCCACCAAAATCCTACTATAGCTGGATCGACTTAGGAGAAAGTTGATCTGAAGTAGAAATAAGCCCCTTAACTGTCTCGCATATTCATATACTAATTCATGTATTTTACAGCTGTCATTTTTGCCAGAGGATGTCAATTTTGAGATCTACATTTGTTTTGCACGTTTAAAAATAAATGGTATGGGACTCCACACGGAAAAAATGGAGATATTTACTCAAGACTCGTAACCTATTTGAAACGAAATAATATACAATAGCAAACCCATCAAGAATAAATTGCACTATATTTATGTAAAACTTTTTTGAGTCCCGGTTTTACATTTATAATTTTATTTTTAAAGAATTAATGTCTTCATTTGTATGTTTGGACCGATAAAAAAGATCAATAATGGGTCCACAAGGGTCAACACTTCGTATTAAAATTTTGACTCCCGGTTACAATTTTCAACATTTTATTGTCATCGCATTGCTATTAAATTCCTCATTTATAAATTTTGACCAGTAAAAAATGTAAATATTGACTATTGAGTCTCAAATGGAGATAGATTATTGTTGTACAAACATTTCTCCTAGGAGGTTTAAGGAAAAATAATATAAACTATTTGAGGAACTTACTTATATTTAATTACTTTATGGCATTGGAGAATTATTGCGTTAAAACTTAAGTAGTATATGTTTACAACTAAAGCTCACAAAATTGTATTAATATATTTGCTAATATCTCAGAAACTGTTGGTTTTATAAAAATATATTTCATATAAAAGTTTTTTATTTTTAATGGTACTACAATTTTGCAATGATGAGTTATTTAGTATCTCAAATAGTTGCGGCGATACGGAAATTTCAGCTTCTGTAAAGTACCCTAAAATTCATTCTCATGGGAAAATGAAAATTGCCAGTTTATTTGTAATCTTAATCAACGCCTGGATACGAATTTTAATCAAAATCGTTAGAGTTAATTTTGAGAAAATGGATTTTTTCTCTTTTCCCTTTTTATTAATCTACTCTTAATTCTAGGGTTAAACAGACACACAGTCAGACGGCATTGCAAAGACCACTTTTTAGGGCTCGGGGGGTAATGAGACGTTGACATCCATCAACATTTCCGGTTAGATTTTTTTATGGGCGCAATACTTAACCTTTAGGGTTCGAAAAGTTAAAAAATATAATTTTTTTGCGTATAGCTTGAAAGTTATTGGTTTTATAAAAATATGCTTCGAATAAAATATTTGTATTATAAGTAGATCTACATATTTGTAATGATAAGCAATTTCATATCTCAAATAATTTCGGAGATATGATCAAAAATGATAATTTACGCATCAGACCGAAGACCTTAAAATCATTTTGCCGAAATATTGAGAGTATCCATTTTGTTTGGAACATTTATTAATGCTTAGAAATGAAATTTAATCAAAATCGTTAGAGCCGATTTTGAGAAAATCGACTTTTTCTCTTTTTACCCTTTAGTAAACTACCCTTAGTTTTAGGGTTAGATATCCAATTCCAAAAACCCGTCAGGGCAACCCTATGAAAACCCTAGATACCAAGTTTTAGCCCGATCGGTAAAACAGTTTAGGCTCTAGTTGGAGGTACAGACAGACAGACGGAAATTCAAAACCCACTTTTTCGGATTCGGGGGCTCATGAAACGTCCAGACTCATCAAAATCTCGAGTTTGATTTTTTTGACGATCACAATACTTTCTCTACCTGTAAGATAGCGAGAAAGTAAAAATGGTTACTTCAATGCTGGACCGACTTTATATAATATATGAACAATTGTTATACATACCAGAAGTATGTGGTCACATACACAATTCTTTCTCGGGAGGTCGAGGCTCGATTTATGACCGGAGGCATTAGGGGATGATTTCTCACCCTAAAATGTGTATCCCCACGTATCTTTTCAACAGCCACGTTTAACACCATGATTATTAACAGCTTACTTTAAGGTTTAAGGGGGAGATAGTCCAGAAGAAGTGTACTCGCACTAGCTTGAATAGGAGATAGGGAAACCACAGTTAAAAATTACTTGTGGAAAATCAGTGCAGGGCCGGCCGCGATTTGAACCTCGAACACTTCGACACTGTTAATCCAGTCTAGGTTACTATCCTGACAACAAGCGAACACTGGTGCATTTCCTTACACTAAACAATTATCTTCATCTCATTTTATGATAGCGGAAGTAAACATTTTTTTTATCATCGCGTCTTACTACCTGTTCAGATTATACGCATGTAAACTTATTACGCTGATGTACTAGGCATGAGAAAGCTTGAATTTATATGAAGTGTACCCTCTTCTGCGTGGATGGTGAGTTGAAAACCATTTAGGTTAAACCACCCTCGGTACATACGGCCGGGATTCGAACCCCGATCTCCCTGCTATCGGCAGTCTAGTTTATTGCGATAGTGACGCCTTAGTAGACCATTCGGCCGCCGAAGCGGGTAGGTAAAGTCTGTTCAGCGCAGGAATTGTTTTCTGAAAGGCCTTTTTCCCTACCAGAAAGCTATTATATAGTATGATTTTGGTAGGAAAAAATACCTTTCAGAGAGTAATTCCTACCGTGAATGGAGTTTAAGCTCTTATAGCAAGCACACAATATCAGGGGCGAGAGATAAGATTATTGCATCTTAACTAGTTGGTGAGGGGGGAGGGGGGAGGTGCTATCTCATCCTATTACTCTCTGTTTATAGTTAGTGCTGATACTAGAGCGTGCCAGAAAATTAACGATTTACTTCACGTTGGTATCTCAAAAAATAACATAGTGTACATAATTAAAATGTTGATATGATCATAGGGGAAAAATAGTGATATGAAAAGTTAATCAATGACTGACCTTTTTCTTGAGTAGCTACTTTTACAAAATACTTATAAATAATGTTAATAAACAGCTATATTTAAGATATAGGAATAGTGATGATATCTGAAAGGAAATGCACCCGAATTAGCGTGTAGAGGTAATGGGAAAACCACCTTATTGTATCTGTTTGAGATTCTAAACTTGACCTCCCCGTCATCGCGACAATCCAGTTGAGGTATTCTGAGGGATGAAAGGTTGAGGAAGCTAATTTATCCAGGGGGTGCGAGGGAGGGTCCGCTAGAAAATGTTACTATACCTCTAGTCAACAACAGTTTTATGCGTATTTATTGACCTCACTTGGAGGTTCATTAAATTCTAGGGGGATCTGGACCCCCCGGTTCCCTTCTTTCTACGCCCTTGTGAGTTACTCCTTAGACCGTGTGACCAGCGATGTAGATTATCAAGGATATTAAATCACAATAATGACAAAAATTACCAGTTTGTGTTTGAAAAGTCGTCGAGAACTAATCAATGGTTGACCCGCTTTATTGGCCGAATGGTCTAAGGCGTCACGGTCGTGTTAGACAGGCACGTTGATGATGGGGAGATCTGGGCTCAAATCTCGGTCGGGTCTACTGAGGGTGGTTTTTACTAAATGGTTTCCTACTCTACCTCCACGCGAATACAGGTAAATTACCTCTAAAATACTTCCTTCCTTAACCCTACCCCATTAGAATAATTATTATATATGAGTATAACCTGAACAGAGTAAGATGTGGTGATAAAAAAATCAATGGTTGTATTTTTATATAATATCATGTTATTTTGATTAAAGGGTGACTCTCAAATCCCACCTGGGCGTCTCTATGCAAATATGAGTACATTTTCTATCAAATTTGACCTTACTTATCCTTTTTATAGAAGTCTAAATATGTGGATAGTTCTAATTGGTTCTAAGAAGAGGATCACGGGTAGTTTAAAATGAAACAGAAAAAAATAGCCTACACAGTGTTTTTTATACCAACCGATCTACCTGTATTAAGATGGTGATGCAGAGATCGCGAGTTAAGGGCAGTGATTTTACAGTTTTTATAGCAAAACACTTTTTTGATTAAACTAAATAAAATATTGCTTCAGTACAAACATAGAGTTTAACAACTATCTTCACAAGGTGATATCAACAATTCTTGAATATCTGTCATTAGCAGTGTGGCATTAGAAGAATTTTTTTTAAATGAAGAGATAAAGTTGTTACTAAATCAGAGGACACCCTTGACAGACATTCAAGAACAGATGTTGAGGTCACGACGGGGAGAAAATTAAACTCCATGTTTCTACTGAAGAACTGTTTGATTTATTTTGACCAAAAAAAGTTATGATGAACAAACTGCAAAAATATTAAACTTTTCTCGTCTTCTATAAATCCCCACCTTAAGCTCTTTAAAATAATGAGCCTATCAAACCAATACCACTTGTAACGCAAGTGAGAATAGAACTCTTGTCAATCTAGATACAGTCCCGTTAGAATTACAGTTAATTTTTCATAGGAAGGACCTTTTACAAATTACAATCTTTTTCCCTTGGCTAAGATTTAAAAATATCTACTATTTTAACAATGGCGGATACCTTAGCTCAGTCGGAAGCGTGTCTGCCTACTGAGCTAAGGTTACCAAGCTCAATTCCCGGCGTGGCCGAAAATTTATCATTGATGAAAATATGGGTTTAACCTTTCACGTTGATAAATTAACGGTCGGGGATTGGATGTTGTGCCCGTCCTAGTCTTAAGATAGATTATGGTATATATGATAGGCCTAGCCAGCTGGTAGTGGAAGACTAGATTAATTGAATAAAAAACTAACCCAGGTAAGAGGCTGGAAACGGTAATGGATGTAAGTCATTTTTATTTTAATAATGTTATTTTATAGGTATCATAATGAAAAGTACCAGTATGGATACGTGAAGGTAGATCTAGTAACTTTTCTAATTGTCATTTAAGGTCCATCCGATAAAAATCTGATTGTATTTATGCAGCTAGAATATAGTCCATGTGTGACTAAATAAATTGGAGAACCCGAAACTTTCATTTTAAATACAGTTAACCCCCTTTAACGAGTGACCTTCCATATGGTCACATTGATCCAATTATCGATGATGGGTCCATGGACGATTTATTAACGCTTAACGCCAGCGCCAACTTGAGCTTTAAAATGGTTTGAGATGCACTCATCCAAACAGCAACTTTATTGTGTTTCTAAACATAGTTTTGGATGCCTTGATAGTGTGTTTCTCAATGACTATTATAGTAGCCCCATGGCTTCTTTGGTGCTAACTGACAGTTCACAGCTGACTTCTGACAGTCAACATTTAGGTATATACCTAGGTATATTAGGTATATTTAGGTATATACCTAAATGTTGACTATCAGAAGTGACAACTGCTAAAGACATGTTTTTTGCAGATCATATGGTTCGGCGTAGGGATACATAATTTGGTCTGGTAGCTTTTCAAAGCTGTCAGAAGTTAGCTGTGAGCTGTCAGTCAGCACCACAGAAGCTAAAACTGAGTTATAGCAAATATTTTGAACAAATTCATCTACGATTGTTCCTAAATATGTTATTTATAAAGAAAAGAGGTTTCACTTTCCTCCACTTATACTACACACCTCAATGAAATATTGTTTTGTCAGCATCGCGTCTTACTACCCGTTCGGGCTGCACGCTTATCAGGGGTGCCCGCAGGGTGGGGGCAAGACTGAGACTCTGAGGTTGTATAAATATTAGTAGTCTAATCCCGCCCAACACTAGTGCTCAAACAGTGCCCCCAACAAACAGAAGCGCCCGCCACACAGGCCACCTGCTAACTTTAGGGTTGATAGTTTGGCGCATGCGCGAGCAATTCCAACACCAATCGTCGTTCAAATAGTCAAAGTCAAGTGTCCACCCACAAATTTGGATAAATTTGAAATATTTTTCTTATGTTGAATCTTATTTTCAGGAGACATGGATTGTCTTAAAAAGCATCTTTTAAGGCTTCAATTTAATACATCATTCTTCCGGGGTCCTGACCCCCCTACCCCCCGCCTTACTGGTGGGTATTCCATACCCCCCGGTTCTCCCCAACCACGGAGAAAAGTCCTGCGGTTGCCCTTAATACTTATGTACTAATTACGCTAAATGTGGTAGTAATTAGGAAGGTTGAATTTAGAGGAAGTGCACCTACATTTGCGTGGAGGGAGTGTGGAAAACAATCTGAGTACACCCACCGGGATCGAAACTTGATACCCCTATAATCGACAGATAAAAGAGTTCTTGGTGCTCTATTTTGAAGTAGCTGACTGCTAGAACCTAGACATTAAGACCATAAGTTTATAATTAATTAATAATTAATTTCAAATCATTACAGCTCACGAGCTATAAGGGGTCTAACTTTCTATTTTATGCTTTTTACATACCATTGTTATGGTAAAGTAGTTAATGTATGTGGTTGAAATTAAGTATAACTAAATATTCACACGAGGAGTAGGTACATAATGATATATTAATAGTATGCTAAATACACATGGTATTTTTTTTAATCTATAAGGAATTTAAACAGTGATAGAAAAATGACATCAATTTTAATCAAATATAATTAATTTTCTCTTCATACAGTGATTATGTGATTTTATCTCATTTTGTAGTACACATTGTCGTTATTTCGAATTAATTTTGTTTGTTAGCCAAACTCTACTCGTTAATTTTATTAATGTGAACTAATTGATCTTTGAAAATATATATTTGAAATGTCTTATTTCATGATATTTCTTGTTTTGAGTGTTCCAACTGTAGATAAAACTCAGACTAGTGGAACATAATATGTCAGGCTGAGGCAAGGTCGAATTACCCAGACTAATGGAGTAATGATATACCCAAGTAAGGAGCAAGCTGTAGAGGGATGTATGAGTAATATGGCTCCTTGCTATATTATCCAAGAAACAAAAGATGGGAATCTGCTATTTTTTTCCTTTAGTCATTTGAAGGTTAAGAAATATTTTACTGTATTATTTTTTGAGCTTCAAAACAAAGTGTGGATGGGACTCTTATTGAGGTACAGCAATGATGTCTTGATATTTAACTCATTGTTTATCAAAATATTACTTCATTAATATATGAATATATGGAGATGATGATAGTGAGTGAATATGAAGGTGTGGAGACGATACAAAAATATCATCCTAACTAAAACCTAACTAACCAAATGCTGGTGACCATGAGAATTATTTATATTTTAAGAAAAATTCCCTGGTACCAGCTGGGAATCGAAACCGAGATCTCTAGTTCAGCAACTAATATATTCAACAGTTCTTGAATATTAGTCATAAACATTGTGACAATTGAACTTAAACTTCTTTAACTGAAGAAAAAAAAAGTCCTAATCATATTCGGCGGTGCTCATGACAAATATTCAAAAACCGTTATGATTAATTTAGGTAAAAAAAAAATTAACCAAACGGATTTGCTGAAGCAACATTGTATTTATTATGGCCCAAATTTGTTTGACTTTAAAAACTGCAAAAAAGTATTGCCTTCACTTGCGTCCCTTTCCCCCCCCCCACTCTTTAAACTGTGACAAATTTTTTTTGGTGTGTGTGAACACTCTCTCCCCTCTCCCATGAACACAGAACTTTAACATTCATATAGGCAACACAGAACTTCTTGAATGGATTTGTTACCGTCCAAACTAGGGATGTGAAAAAAGTATCGATACTTTACTAAGATCGATATTTTCCTTTCGATACTAGTATTTTGTACTCGATACTTTTATCTTCTCATCTGCTGGGATTAAATGTTTACTAGTGTGGACTGTGGAGGAAGAACAAATGACACGATTTCTCAATTCTCACTCATTTTCTGCAACTCTAGCATTCAATCTCTTTTAGATCATCATAATTTATAGCTGTTCTTTCATGTTTATCTATCAATACAGTCGCCTGACCGGTTGCCGGGACTAGTGGAGACCAGTCTACTACTCCTTCCTTTATCGATGAGCAAGGCCACAAACTAAACAAAATAAGCTTCTGTATAACTCAATGAACTAACAAGGTGCGCCAAGCAGACGAAGCAGAAAAGTTTATGTGCGGATGAAGCAGGGCATAGTGTCCATTCTTCTATTGTTTGTCAATAGTTAATAATCTAGCTTGATAGAAAAAAGACGAATTTAGTTAAAATATGGGATCTCCCGGAAGTAAATTATGGGAGTTTTTTTTTTGAAGAAGTTGGATGGCGACAAAGTATCTTATAAAATTTGTTTTTAAAGTTTTAAAAACCATTACAATTTTCAGTGTTTAAATAAAAATGAAAATACACTTATGATGCAAAAGTTAAGGTTTTTTTTAGCCCTGCGTCTTACTACCTGTTCAGTTTATACATCTATGTACTAATTACACTAATAGGCTGGAATTAGAAAGGCTTAATTTAGAGGCACTGCACCCGTATTTGCGTGTAGAGAGAGTGGAAAGCCATTTAGGAAAACCACCCTAAGTGTACTTGACTGGGATCGAACTCCGATTTCTCCATCTTCGGTAGTCTAGTCCAACACAAGATTAGCGCGTTAGACCACGTGGCCACCGAAGCGGGTAAGAGATTATTATTACTAGATTTAAAAAAGCACATTTTTTCAGATTAAAATTTTGATACCGATACTTACTGTTATCGATACTTTTCTTCTGATACCTTTAATGAGTACAGTATTAATACTTTTCTTTCAATACTACATCCCTAGTCCAAACCCGATTCCATGACAGACTAGATCGGACTAGGCCGAATGGATACATCTTAAGAGTCTCAGGATGTACCAGTTTAACCTAGTCTAAATTAGTTAATCCTGAAATTTCGGCCTAGCTCATAGGATAAATTAGTATAGTCGACAATTTTATAAGGCCAAACCAGGTTTAGGTTAGGTTAGGTTAGGTTAGCTGACAACATTTGTGTGCGAACTGTGAAAGATGAAACCTGTCCGAGGTCGATTTATCGTATGGGTTAAGAAGAATGAAAACTAGTACTGCCTAAATATCGGTTTATATCGGTTATATCGGTTTATCCTACAAGCGGCAGGCTGTATCAATTCGACCTAGTCCGAACTAGTTTTTTTCTGGAATCGGGTTTGAACTGTAACAAATTAAAGCTTCAATAAGTAAATACTAATCCATTTAATGATGGTTTGTCGGGAACAAATTAATAGTTTACAAGCGAGTCTTGAATGGTTTTTACATTTTTGGCTGGGAAACTTTTTTTTTAGCACCACTTCTCACTACCCTTTCGGGTTATACGCCTATTTACTAATTACCCTAATGTGATAGGAATTATTAAGGTTGAATTTAGAATAAGCGTACCCGAATTTGCGTGGAGGTGGAGTAGGAAACCGTTAAAGGAAAACCACCCTCAGTACATCCAACCGGGATCGAACACCGATCTCCCTGTCTTCGGCAGTTTAGTCTATTGCGAAAGTGACGCCTTAGATTATGCGGCCATCAAATCTGGTTGGCTGAAAAAAATTTATACTCGCTTTATTAAATATTGTTGAAGAGTTTAATTAAAAAATGTCATTGACATAAAAACATGTTTACCGTATTTATTGAGGTTTTGCTAATACATAATTAAATTTTTACGTACTTTTTATAAAGTGATGGGAATTTCAAAATTCCACAACCTTGTTTATTTACTAGCAAATGTTTGTTAATCAAGATCGAACAAATATCTACCCCCTATAACACCTATTTTTGTTTAATAATTAATTCATAACTTGACGAGTTCGAGTGATGTCATCTCTATGTGGCGGCTTCTAACGGTTTGACCCTCCCCCCTCCTCCCCGGCCGAATTGATGACACACCTCTGACTTTCAATGCACTCCACATTGTAATAAAATTAAGTACTTGTTTCGTGTTTAATCTTGTTATGCATGTTTGAAAGTAGAGCGATTTAGGTTGCGCGCATCCGGTCGATCCAGTTTTGTTATCTTGCGCCTTGTATTGCTTGTTACCTTTTTTTTCCCACGGCCCTTCATGGAGAAGGGAGTTACTCATAGATGTGACGTTTTTATTTTAATTAGTACGTTCAACCCAACGACTTAATACTAATGTCCGGACCAGTATAATTAATAATGCAGAGTAAATGCAACCGTATCAACCTAAAGAAACGATGGGAATACCACAGTGAAAATCACACATTGAACATAAACCACCTCGTACCACCCCCTTCCCCTCATTGCCTTTAGTAATGTATCGAACCCCCGACCTCTCCGTCAACTGCGACTTTGTACAATGGGAGTCCAAAATCCTCGACCGGATTCAACTGTTTTTTGTGGAGCGATTAATTACTGCAATATGGAAACTAGTAGGAAAACTAACACTAAAGTTACTAAAACTAGGGCCTATTTAATATATTTTTACGTTAAGTGATGTGAATAATAATAATAATAACAAAACAGTAACATTGTAACAATGTTGAACGCAAAATATATGTGTATTTTATAAAAGGCTATTCCTATCGTATTCTTACCAACTGCGTTGAGCCTCATTAATAACCTATTTTCAAAGTTTCAGCCTGCGTCCATGGCTACGACTCTAAGAAGACCTTGGTTTGATCCTGGCCCAGATAAAAATAATAGGCTAATAATATTTGCGTATGGGCTCGTATATAAACACTGTACTAAAATTCCTCATATTTATTATTGGGTGGGTTTTCCTGGTTTAAAATAGTGTTTAAAGCGTATAACCCGAACGGGTAGTAAGATGCGGTGCAAAAAAAAAGTGTTTACTTCATGTGCTGGTATCCATGTATTGAGGGAACATTAAATTTAGTTTTTTTTAAAAACCAAAGTTTTTACGGAAACTCACATGACTTTGAAAGAACCAAGTAGTTTAATCTCAGGGGGTTAACCAACTTTTTTAAATAATAAAATTAAAGTTAAAAACTAGACTTTTCTCGTCCGATTATTTTAACCGCGCTCCTCGTCTAACTACTCGTCCGGGCTACCTGCAAATTTACATTAATAGAATATAGACGAGGAATACAGATCAAAAAGGTAATATACCAGCATTTGCGTGTAGGACGAGTGAAAAACAATTTTTGGGGAAAATATTTCAATACATCCGGTCACTGACAGACCAGACCAAACGAGACGGATGCCTTAAAGTAGGGAATACAATTCTCTCAGTGTAGTCTTCCAGAATCGAACTTCTGCCTCCTGAGTCAATATCGGCACGTAGTGTTGTAAAAGATAATTTATTATACCATGATTATTTTGTGTGTGCATTAAACCAAATATTATTGCTGCTTTAATTCATAGTTTCAAGACAAGGTTATTAAATACTTTTTTAGCACTGCGTCTTAATACCCGTTCGGATTATACACCCATGTAGTCTACTATTTAATCTAATGAGCTAGGAATAAAGGAGGTCAAACTTAGGGGAAGTGTATCCGCATTTGCGTGGAGGGAGAATGTAAAACCATTTAGCAAAAAAAAAACACCCTCCGTACACCCGACCGGGATCGAACCCCGATCTCCCCGTCATTGGATGTCTAGTCTATTGAAATAGTGACGCCTTAAACCATGTGGCCTCCGAAGCAGGCTATTAAATACTTAACTTAAGAGGAAAGACTGAGGAAGGTGTATCATAAGAGGAAATGCATCAGATCTCATTCCGAGAGAGAGAGAAATGAAATAGTTAACACGTAAAATCCGCGCTCAGTCCAACCGGACCCGCATTGCTGGACTCGCAGAATAAGACATCAAGCTGGTTTGCCTTTTGATCGCTCACATAGGACAGCGCCTATACTAAGATAACAGTTGTAGGAGGAAGAGTTGTCTAGAAAGGCACCAGCATCGTGCTTGATGAAACTATGATTCTTCGCAGGGTGGTAAATCACCCGGTGAAACCGTTAGGAGATTTAACCTCCATCATCTGATTAAGAGTAAAGCATTCGTCGGAACTATAACGGCCAGGTGTAATGAAAGGTTTTTCTCATAAATTATTTTCCACTCTTCCCTCACGCAAATGAGTGTATATTTTCTCAAAATTCTCTCTTCATCGCTATACATATGCGGATATCCCAAACTGGTAGTAAGACTATTTGAAAAAAAAATCTAATCAGGGGTTCTTACATTAGATAACAAGACAATACATTTATAATTTAGACACGTTATAAAGTTTTAAAATTCTTATAGTAATGTGATTTGTTGCCTGCACCTATTATCGAAAGAGCTGGTACATTCCAGTTAAAGATTAGTGAAAATAAAGATGTAATTTTTTTTTCACACAAGTTTACGGACCTTCTACAATCTATCGGCGGACCCCAGGTTAAGAACCCCTTCACCAGTCGGGATTGAACTTTGGGTCTTTTCTTGCCAAAGTCCGGCACATTCCCCGCGCGCCCACCCTTGCCTGTTGCTATATGTGAGACGTTGAGCAAAGTGGGATTGAGCTTCGGGTCTTTTCTTGCCAAAGTCCGGCACATTCCCCGTGCGCCCACCCTTGCCTGTTGTT